>JAUESI010000008.1:2065563-2078402 GCA_032275145.1 Synergus laeviventris | reverse complement strand
ACGTCAATTAACAGGGTGTCTACTAAACATTTTGTAAATTTTTTTTTATACAAAAACCTTTGATTAAGTACTAGAAAAACTAATAAAATAATGAAGTTTGGTGTTGCTAATCACAAAGCAGACCATTCAAAAGCAACCAATCATCCACTGGTACATACGGCCCTGACTTATTTACGGTTCGAGGAGACCCATAAAGGGTCTAATCGGATTAGCTGACCAACCGAGACGAGACTCTTATTGGAGTCTCAGTGTAATGTCAGAAAAAGGAAAAATATTCTCAAATAGAAAATGGAAAAGTGCTAGAACAAAAGGTCTCGGTTGCGAAAACTCATATTCTCAAAGCCTCGTTTCATCATCACTAATACGCAAAACAAAAACAAACATAAAATTGACAATAGGAAAACATGGCTCTAACGCATCCTTTTGTTTCTTGATATCCTGTTGCCTCAAGCGAATTTTAAACTGGTTTTCAAGTCGAATCAACCATTATTTCTTGAACTGATGACGAGAAACCGACTCAAAGGTTTGCTTTGAAATTGCAGAGTCAACTGTCTCTGCTTGTGCGAGGCTTGACACTGGGTAATCTATGCGTAAATCTATTGCCATAGAGTAAGGCCGGATATTCTTTACCCATGGTATACATATCCTTATACCAACATACGTAAATGTGTGTGTGTAATGTGTACAGTAGTATTAGAGGAGCGTCATGATGTGACACGTCGAGCACGCTACTCTGAACCCTCAAAGCCGTCGTCGCGACTCATGCCATCGCTTTGCCATTGCTTTGCCATTGGTTCGAGAGAGATGCCGATGTATGGAATTTAATGCATTTGCAAGAGGCATGGAAAAACGGAACGCGCAGCGTACCGGAAACGTAAAGACCACCCTACGATCTTTCACCTACCTCCTTTTCCATATCGATCCCCTCGGTCAAATTGGCACTTGCTTTGAAATGTGTTTCCCTCTGTGGAAACGAGTCAGTCGATTTTGTATAATGAGAACAAAGGAAAGTTGAGACCATTCACAATTTTATCCTCTACTTTCACGATACATATTTTTATACTTATTTTAATGTTCCATTAAACGGCGAAATCAGCGCCACTTTTCATTACTTTTTCACTTCTGCACTTGGAAAATATTTGCTGTACGAATATTATTACCGATTGTACAAGGACAAAATCCAGTTTTTAAAGATTTAAACAGCTATGGCTTGTCGTGTACTTTAGAGATTTTTCGAGTCTCATCTAGATTCTGCGAGTCCGAGCTTGCACTCCTAAGAAGATTAAGACATTATTCCCGACGCTCGAGAAATAACGTGTAATTCGCTTCTTGAAAATGCTCTCCTTAGAGCACCTCTTTGCTCAGAATATCTTTATTTCTCTTATCCCTTCAATCTCAATTCAACGATTTTGTATTAACAGAAACCCTTCCAAGATTTTCTTTGTATAATTCATTAGCTAAAGTCTCCTTAATTAAATGCTGAAGGCAAATAAATGGATCTTTTTGTGCTTTTGCATAAGAAACTTATCCAGTTCTTTAAAACAATATTTGTAGAGGAAAATGATAACAATTCTTCACAAAAAAAGATATTCAATTTGGACAATAATGACCAGACTCTAAAAGTTCTTTAAAAACTATTTGCAATCTTAAAAAATATCTTAATAAATCCTTTTCTTTTTCTAACATTTAAAAAATATTTTTTTCTACTTTTTTATTTATTTTTTCATCTGTAATTGGTAGAAGTCAAAGTTGAGAGTTGATAGCAAATTTGCTTAGAACCGTCAAGTCTAGGGTTAACTTGCATATTACACATGAGAAACTTGGTGAAAACTCGAACTGAAGATAGCGGATGGTGAGCCTTCGTTAGTTTAGTCTCTTTGACTTAAAGCGACATAACCACGATCAATTTCGCAAACGGGCTACGAGAACGATGACGAGGGGAAGAGGTGTTCAGGGAATAGAGGAAAGGGGACAGATTCCAGCATAAAGTCTTCGAAGCATTAATGCATCGAAATGTAGTTACAGTTTGTAACTCTATTTCGTGGGATGTGCACGTGACGTGTCCGCCCCCTTTGTAATATTCTAGCATAGATAACAACAAGAAGCGTATGACAAAACCCCTGTCGACGTCTACTTATGTTAGAGGTGAGGGCCGGATGTTGTGCACAAGGCGCTTTCTGAGCCTTCTGGAACATCTGTGACGCAATTACTACAAAATACATTCTCTTCTCATTCCACCAATCCAATTGATTAACTAATTATGATTTAGCATAAACACTGCTACCCCAATCTTGTAAATTTGAATTGAGATTTTTTTCCTACAAATGATTCAATTGGGAAGTAATAATTTTTTTTGATTTCTCATTTTAGGGACTAGCCAGTCACAGTGGCTACATTCTCCCTACCACCATCATCACCATCACGTCATAGTTCAATGGCAATACTAGGGTTGAGAATAGAGAGAATTAGAGACGACTCGGGTTCGATTCCCGGCACCTACCGAATCGCCGATGAGTCCAGTGGCAGACCCAGGACGAAACGTAGAAACGAACCCAAGATGGCCTCCATGCCATCACCTAATAGCACTTATATTATATAGTAGGACCATCCATCATTCTATTCCTACACTTATAAAAGAAGCTTTATATAGTCGGTACATTTTCCAATATTTTTAAAATGGCTTAATTAGACTTTCATCAGTTGATAAATTTCTAACACAATGTTCTAATCGATTGTCTAGGTGTATGTAAGTACATATAAAACTTACGCCACTATAAAAACAGTTGTGGATAAATTGATTTTTATAATTTTTGTAAAATTGATTTTCAGACTACAAGTTCTCAAATAATCAAAATTCAAAGCTACAATGTAAGAAAGTAAAAGGTTTCTTGTGTATTAATACATTTTATTTATTTAAAAATATGAATCATGGAAGACTTAATACTTTCTCTATAAATCATATTTGCTTTCAGGAAGCAAAGTCTCATTGAATGAGCATAAAAGTTGATACAACTTCACAGCTAGTTTTTTCAATTCTCAATCAACTGTATTATTTTTTTTTAAAGAGACATCCATATTATTTCCAAACTTGTTCCATCTTAAATGAAGTTACAAGTCTGACAAAAAATATGATGCATCGCCACATAAAAAGGAGACCGTAATTAATCTTTGTTCGTTCATCTAGTGATTGATGCACCGTCGCGACAAAAGATCGACGATCGCCCAAGATGATAGAAACAAAATTCTGAAACTGTGCGCCTGAAAAAATGTGGAGACATTGATTTTAGAGCAATCCATTTTCGAAAACCGCTCACAAACTGCATTATATCGTTGCGGCAGTTGGGCATTGCTGATGACGGGCGATACAGATCGAGCGTGGAAACGGATGATTTAGTTTAGGGGGTCCAACTAGAGAAGTGGAGGGGGCTGGGGTGGGTCGAACCCCTCGAAATATTGATTGACATCCAAGTGACAGATTTCACTGGCCACACACCCCTTTAGCCGTGAACTGCAACGTATACCCTGGTCCGTGCTTTCAGTTCCATACATACCCTTTGTCATGCTGATTTGTTGCCTAGCCTACAGTGGTGCCCAATCATGTGTGCCTTTGAACTAAAAAGCTCTCAAACAATAAAATTAAATTTTTTGCGGTAACTCGAATGACGTGCTACTCAGTACTCATTTTTCTTTGTCCTACGTTTTTATCATATTTTGCATTTTGCATTTTGCATATTTGAACAACAAAGAAAATTTTAAATCACCTGGTTTAATTTTAACAAGCTTAATTGCACTTAAAAAATGTCTGGTTAAGTTAACCAGTATTGTGATTAAATATGCTTTTACTAAGAAATTCTAATTAAAGTAACCAGAATTTTGATGACATTCGTTTGTGTATACTGGATCTTCCCATACAAGTGAAAAATTTAACATGAAGTTTTAAAAGTTCTATTTTGAAAATAAATGAAATTTTAAAAGAGGTTTAATGAATTAGGGAGAGAATGCAGACAAACTTTTTTAATGTCAGCTGAATTGGACCCAATAACCGTCGTGCGGGCCATTTTTATTAGCGATCCACGAATTAATCTTCTCGCCTCGGCGGCGTCTAAAAATATCTGTTGCCCGATGTCGGTTTGACCCATTCGCCTTTCGATCATTCCTGCCTTTCGATCAATATTAAGTAAGTCATATTCTAAAAATAAGTATCTTCCAATAAAGAAATGAAGGTTCTGAGAACGCCAACAAAGGAAACAGAGCTAAATTAAAATTTTTCGAACCGTCGAATCAAAAGCTGTCTCATGACCACTGTCCACCCCAAACACAACAAAGAAGTCGCGGAAGCATTTATTTTCTCTATTGTAGTCCAACAAATTTCCTTTTTTTTCAAATTCTTTTAATATCTTTTACTCTGTGCTTTTGGAGCTCTCATCGGATATATATTACATTTGAATTGCACAAGTATTACAAGTTTACTGTAGGCACCAGCGAGAAGAGAAAGAGAAAATTAACTCGCGACGAGTGCACTTGAGTTGTGAAAAAAACGAGAGAATCCTGCGCCCCGCTCGTCCGGAGAATATAAAATGAGGTACTCAAGATGTTGATAATCGAGTTACATCCCTTTCGCCTTTCCCCTTCGTACGCAATCCGTCGATCGACTCGTTTCGCTTCGGTATTTCATTTTTTGCTTATATTGCTTCGTAACCCTCCACCTCAAAATTTAGGCGTTTTATTTTCTTCAATTGTAAAAGCTCCTATTTATTAAAAAATAAACGACGATTCTACAGTAATTTGCAGAATTAATAAGTATATTAACTGGACTGCCTGGACTCTTGACCACGCCCCTTGGTCACATCAAAAACCACATCCACTTGTCTTGACACGCCTTTTAACCACACCCGTCTTATTTTACCACACCTATTTATCTTTCTTTCCTTTCCTTGGTGGAACATCTTGATCACATTTTAACACACGACCAACCACGCTTATCAAGCTTCTTAACCGCGCATAACTTACCAGGATACACCAATATGCATTGACCACGCCCCTTTGCTTTACCACGCCCTATTGTATTGACACGCCTCTCTGCCACGCCTATGTCTTATTGAACCATACCTTTTAACCTATCTTCTCTTTCCTTGGTTACACTTCCCTTATTTACAGTTTTGACTATGTCCATTTTCCTTAATTGCGCTTTTGGTCAACATGTAAATTCAGAAAAGAAGAGAAATTAGGTCGTATAAAAAAATATAAAAAGTACAAAGGTATATGTGTTTAATTATGTTCTTTAAAATTTAAGTTGCTTGTAAAGTCATTCGAAAGTTCAGATTGCCGCCCACTTTCTTGTATATTATCTAGAAACTTTTAATTGCTCTGTAATTTGAATAATTCCCTTCCCTTGAGAACACGATTTCTCCCTAATGTGATAAAATGCAGTACATTCTAGCTGAAACAGGTTAAAGTACTAAAAAGATGGCAGTATTGCTATAAGTGAAGGCGCATGACCGCAATTATTTCCACCCCGACAATATTTCCTCCTCCTAACATTTCAGGAATTTTCCCCTAGGCATTCAGAGAAGATAAAGTTTTCTCATTTGAGACAACTTTACAGACATTTCTGCAATAGATCGTTATACATTTTCTATAAACATCTTCAAACCACAAACTCAATCATCGCATCCAAAAGAGATAACTTGTACATCAGAGGTTTTGGACTCTTCGAATTCTGAGGAAGAAATTATTAAGCTGCTTTTCATCTCAAATTACAGCGCATCGAAAAATTGATCCCGTTTGCAATTGTATTAGTTCAAAGTTAATAAGTTACTTCAAATTATTAAAAAGCAATTCAAAAGCATTTTTTACCCTGTCATAAAAAAATTATTATATCTTGAAAATGAAATTGGTACATTGGTTTCTTGGAAAATTAGCGAATTGTGTGAATGTGCTGCATTTTGAAACTATTTTAGATTTATTTTCCTTCTCAAAATTATGGTATTGGTCTTGAAAAGTATAATATAAGGTAGAGAATACGAAATTTACGAAATTTATTGAAATTTTAGAAATATTAAAGGATTTCACGTATTTCAAAGAATTTGATTATATTATTGAGGTTTGGCTTTTATTTCTAGGAATTTAAAATAATTCTAAGGAATATCAAGTTATTTTACAAAAAACGAATTCATAAGATTTTAATAATTTTCAAGGATTTAACGATATTTTGTCACTAGAATTGCTAATAGTTATATAATACATACATTAATTACATGTAAATCGCATTATTGTAGTTCTTCAAATTAATTAAAAAGATTCAGAGGGGAAATTTGAATAAGGTTTCTGAGTAGGATAAATTCACTGTGTGTGACACAACATAAAAAGTTAAATGCTCTCGTGTTAAAATGCGAGGTAATGCGCTTTCATAGGACACAATCGGCTTATAGAGAAGGCGATGTTTCTTCCCTTCCCTATATTCCATTTTGTGCGATTCGGTGAACAGCAGTTCGATTTACTTTCAGACGAGTTCCTCGTCCCAATAGAAATCGTCGATGGACTATTACCGACGAAACGGTCAGATAAGGTGGGCATGCATATGGAGCTTGCATGTATACTTGTTGGATGATAATGGAATCGCTACATGTAAAACCCACTCTTCTGCTCTCTTAGAGAAATATATGATTTAGTTTGAAAGATTATACAATCCAATTTATGAGTATGGTACTGTTAAATTAACTAGAATTATGGTTTATAAATATGCCTTTACAATTTTTTCTAGTTAAATTAACCAGAATTCTGGTTATTTTAATCAGAATTCGTAGTTAAAACAACTAGAATGCTGCGATTAACTCAAGAAGAATTCTGATTACTTTAACCAGAAAAAATGGTAAGGGCATATTTGACCATAATTCTAGTTTGTTTGAACAACAAATAATTTTGTTGAGCAGGGTATTTTTTATCACGAAAAATTTTTGTTCTGATAATAAAATATTCTATTGGATCAATCAATACATCGCTTTAAATTTCTGTGAAAGTGAGCATTGAAAATACCTTAAAATTTTACGATAACCTTTGAAATCGTTTTAAATTCTACAGAATCTTTTAAAAATCATCAAAATTCTTTGAAATCCCTCAATGAAACTCCCCGACAAACTATCTACGAAATCTTTTAAAAATCCTAAAAATCTTTCCCAAAAAAAAGTATATTTTTGGATACCGATTGTTTTTGTTACGTCTTTAGACTTAACGACTTTAAGCCCGTCTTTCATCTTAAAACAAGACCGTTTATTTTTTACGATCTTGTTTTAAGACTAAAGATGGACCTACACCTAGAATTATGTAAGTCTAAAAACTTACTTAAATTAAGGTTGAACTACAAACAATCTGTAACAAAAAACAAACTTTTTTCGGCGTTAGAATTTCGTAAAAATCACTTGACAATCGTCAAAATCCCTTCAAATTCCTAAAAACCTCTATAAATTTATTGTCTTCTAAAAACATGTTCGAACACTCTACTCATGAGTTAGCCTAATGGTTAGGGTAATTGACTTGCGTGCGAAATATTATTGTTTATATAAGCGTTAAAATTTTTAAATATCGATTAGTTGTACTCTCAAGTAATAACTGTTTTTTTTAAACATTTACTAGTGTTTAGTCGGTCTAATTATCACCCGATTACCTTTCCTCATTCTAACATAAGCCATTCAAAATCGTTACAGTTCAAATCATTAGCACCGCATTAGTCCGTCTTATTAGTGCCACATTATCGTTTATTCGGTCTCATTTAAGCCTAATCAGCGCCCCAATCATTTGCTACACGAAGAACCAAAATTAAATGAATCAGCCAGAATAAAAAAAAATTTGTCAATAAAACTGATTGTGAGTTTATGTTTGTACTTTTGTAAAATGCTTGTTTTATCATTTGTGGGCGTATCAACGAGGAAGAGGATTGACCAATATGTTATGTGAACACCGAAGTTGCGTGGCTGGCCCTTCGATATATATATATATATATATATATATGTATATACTCGTATATAATGCAAAATTAAATGGAATTTATCGACGCCCATGGAGGCCATGCTTTGAGGCTACGGAGGTAGAACAAACGTCTTGTTCGGTTGCACTATAAATCTATAGGGTAAAAAAAGATCGTTAAGAAAGACCCTAAAAATAAATCCGGCTCTGGTATCTGTTGAGCAGGCTTATAAGCCTATGCTGTCTCTGGCATGGCGAGTTCCAAGTATGCTTTGGTTCCATTGGAGTTTGTTTGCTCGACACGCTACCGAGTAGCGACCAATGAGTCGTAATTAGCATCATCAAATAATTATTAGGACTCGTGTTTAGCCTGAATTAGTATTCTAAGCAAATGGAATAATGAGAGATACAAATTCGAAGTAATGTTCATTTACCGTTGTCGAGCGTATGCAGCGTTAATAGAATATAACTATATCTCACCTTCAATGTTATATGATCTGCGTGATTGAAATTATGTGTGGCTTGTGTGCTAAATTATTATGAGACCACCCGGAAGACCAGAGCAGAAGCGGGTAAAAGTGAGATTTAGAGGCTCTTGTGGAGCGGTGCAGAATTTCCCTTGTACGAATTTGCATTACAATTTTACAAGATATATGAAGTTCGTAAAATCAGTTGTCATTTTTATTGCTGGTCTCATAATTTCTGTAAATACTGACGTTCATGAAAATGTAAATAGAGAAGCATTTTGCTTGAATTTCAAGCAGAAAGTACAAGAATAATAATTTGACTTAAGCGTAGATTCATGATTTATCTTATCTAACTCTTTCAAACTGGGAAATGAGCTCAGAAATGTGTCATACTCTTTTTTGAAAGGGTAGAATTGAAATCATCTGAAAAATGTTTGGAGGATATTTTTTGCTGTTGGCTTAACTCGGGCGTTTAAAGTCAACTTCCCAAATCGTCAATTAGAAAAAGCGAGAGTAACGGGTCAACAAAAACATCGAGGAGGCTTAGGCGGGTGATGATTGCTTCGATAGAGCCTGTAATTGAAGATGTGTCAACGGTTGAACGCTACTGAATCATGTCACACGTCAAATGAGTGCTCGGAAACTGTCAACCGGTCCAATTACGTCTTCATAGTACTAAGGACTCAACGAAGCACCAACCCAAGCATCCCACGCGCAAGTTGGCTGACAAGTTGACGGCTAAGCGGCAAAAATTATTGGACTTATCGTCCAGTCAGTGGCAATCGAATCGACTAACTTGTAATATTAGGAGGTCCATTCTCTACCGGCACTTTAATAAATCAGTGTTACGATCAACGAGTCAGTTAAATAAATCAGAAAAAGATATTTTTCTCCATTTAGAAAGCTTTGAATAAGATTCATGCAGTGCGTTGTATTTATTATTTATCACATACGTGAATGTATTTCAAGTCGAATTTAATTTATGAGTGCTACTGGAGATATATTGGTCTTAAGGAGAGTTGGTAAGGTTTGGTGAGAAAAATTATATGATTGTGTAAAAGTACACTCAGAAAATAGGGGTCTGACAATGAGTAGGGATTGAGCCATAGTTCGAGATGTGGGAGAAATGTTTCATTATTAGAATGATTCAGGTGAAAGCGACCTTTACATGTTTTGTTATTTATAATGACAAATCAACTTATTTTTTCATTTTATTTTCTTTTACTTCTTAGACATTTAACATTTAAGTTATTCAAAAACCAATAAGGATATTTTTTTGAGTTTCATGATTTGGATTCCTGCAATTTTAAGAGATTTTCGAAAATTGTAAGGGATTTGAAATTTTGTGCATTTTCAGGAATTTCAACAGGTTTCTAAAAATCTTAAGAGACTTAAACGAATTTGAACGGATTTTTTTTTAATTTTTGAAAGATTACAAAAGGTTTTTAGATTTTAGAAATTTTAAATTATTGAGGAATTATTGGGGAATTTATTGAGGAATGTCAAAAGGTCCTCGTATCATATATAACATTGGAATTGATTATTATTTGTGGTGTTGTTTAACGACATACGAGATATTTGATTGTTTTGCTCATTCAAGTGGTCAATAAACATTTCATTCTCGCTTTATTTTTATCGTCACGTCTCATTTCATTCCCCGCGCGAACAATCGATATAAATCATATGAAATGTGACCAAAGTCAGTGAAAACCAAGTGAAAATAACCAATAATATTATAACGCACTACGCATGAAGTTAGTTGAACTTAACCGAATTCCATGTCATTTTTAGAATACGAACTATATAGCAATAGTAATGATATCCTTTTATTTCAAACATTTCAAATGTCAATTTTTAGTTTTTACACGGAAAAAAAAGTTGATGCATATACGATGTAAACGATCTTTCAAGAAGCTTTCTTATATGAGACGATATGAAATGAGATTTAATAGAAAAAAGGAGAGAGCTTTTCTCGTTATATTGCTCATTTCTCGTATTTCTTGATCAAATGCAATACTAAGTCCTTCTTACGATATCCCAAGAACCATCTCATAAATGGAATAACGAGACGTGATTATATTTTATGATTGTTGCGGCTTTGAGTAAAGTTTTTATGAAAACTAATGTAATTGTTTGCTGATTGGTGTCTTGACTTTATATATGCAAAGCGATTGCAATAAAATTAGACCATTTTTCTTAATGAAATTGTCGAACGTCAATTTTCTATTAAAGAAAAAAAAAATCTCAACCACCAATGGCTGAGAGCATGAAAAGGAAGAAGTAAGGAAACATAAAGTACCATAATTGCGAGAAAACAACCGAGATATAATCACTGTGCCAGTAACAATCAAGCGGAATTTATGCCTAGACACGATCTTGCCGATAATTACAGAGGTGACTGAACAAACGTTCTCTCGTAGGTGGTTTTCGTGTATGCAACCGTTCTAAGTACTTTTGTACACGCATCCAAGCATAGATGTTTATTTCTTATAGTGTGTTAACAATAAGAGCAAGAAAACGATCGTTAAGGCGTTGAACATGAGGGAAAAGTAAAGGAAACCATGGAGGCGGACGTTATACCAGCTACATTTAAATAAAGGCATTGTTGATTGCATAGAGTATGAATAATGTTGTTCGTGGGTCTTCTTGGATTATTCAGCAGAGCTCATAACATGCGGGACAATTTCGAGGAAACGAACGCTTTTGGAATTCGAATTTGTCTTTTAGTTTAGGCCCTTATTGCTGGGTGTCACGTACGATGTGAGACGTACGGTAAAAATGTTTAACTAGAAAGGGTTTATGTATGTTCGATAGTGTAAATATATGTTCAAACTTCCTTAACATAATTAGCAGTTTAGTCCTAAAAATAAGTCCTCATCAGCTGCATATATATTGACAGGAAGAATTTTGTTTTGAGCTTAAAATTATAGTAATTTCGAATGTCATAATGTATAAAATAAAAACTTTTATATATCTTTATATATGTTTGTTTGAAAATGAAGGAAATATTTCTAATTTAAACTCTAAATAATGGACTTGTTATAGTACACGAGGTATAAATTATTTTCTCCTTTGACCTTTCTATGCATATTGATTTCGAATTACATAAATACATTATTAATTCTTACCACAAAAATGAAGATTTCCGTATACAGCAATAATTTTTTGTAAGAAACTTACCTGTAACAGAAAAAAATACATATTGTAAAAATGTGCTAAATCAACATTAAAAAAATAAGAGCCTAGTTTCTAAAATTTAGTTTCTATTGGAAAATTACCAAAGATATGTGATTAAGCCGAGAAAATCAACGAGTTGGAAAAAGCACTTCACAATAAACTCCTATAAAAAAAAAAGAACACTTGAAACTATGTGATACCATCCTTGGGGAATATAATTCACACTGTATTGCGATCGCATAACATATTTTTGATTCCTTTCGACCTCTCCGGTCGAGGGTCAAACCCGAACTGGAAAATGACGAATGAAAATATCGAGCAAACAACCACTCAAGGCCAAATTTCCAAGAAACGATAAATCGTAAACGAAAATAGTAAACAATTCGAAATTAAAAATTCATTTCAGAGAAGGGAACTATAAATTAAATTAGATAGGTTGAATAAATAGAATTGAAATAAAAATATAAACAATATCTACTTTTTATTTGAGTATGAAATAAAAACGAATTGAATAAATAATTGATAAGGTATTATGTTTGGTAAAGCTTATTGTTTTCACAAACCAAAGAAACATAAAACATAATGGTGATTTTGCATGTTTTATGTTTTCTGTACCTCTGTACCAAACAGTTTTAGTCAAAACAAGTGTGCAGCAGACCGGAAATTACCGGAAATAGTCCCATTGATGACTTTATAGGCACGTGGCAAAGATTATGATCGAAAGCGACGAACTTCTGCCTCATTTCGGTAGTAATAAAATAACGTTTTACGAGCTTTAAACGATCGTAAAACACGTGCACCCTGCTTACATGCGTAACTTTCACACTCCAGACAAGGGTTTATCCCTGCGGGTACACCCAGTTCATCCTGACATTTCATTGACGTGGTTATAGTTACTGGTAAATTCACAAGCAGTCTGCAAACAGCACAGCTTGATTTTCATATAGAATGTGTCGAATAATCCCCATCAATTTATTGACTAAGGGCAGAGATGGATTTGTTTATTTTATTTAAGAAAATCTTTTCGCCTAATTTATTTTAAATGTTAACGAATTTTTGGTCTTCCTGATAGGAGTTTAGAATGCAATGGAGAAAAAATTGTTGGCAGTGCTCGGAAGGTAAATACATGATTTTCTTTAACAGAGAGTTACGGAGAGAAAAGGGGTGAGTGAGTCAAAAAATAAGGGTTGGCTTGAAGAAGGGCTAAAAGGAAAAATCTGAAAAAGGGAAGAG
>JAUESI010000008.1:1999813-2038018 GCA_032275145.1 Synergus laeviventris | reverse complement strand
ATTTGAATTATTATTATTTCTCAGTAATAAATATTTGTTGTAAATAATCGTTATTGTTTTATTTTTTAATGTTGTGAATTGAGATGTATGCGTCATTTTTCTTGACTGTGCAGAGTGAAATGCAAATCATGTGAGACTGGCTCGAGAGTTTGTGATGTGAAGAATATCACTAAGCGGAAATAGACGGATCTTATCCTCTGAATGACGTTGAAAATGCGGTTTTCGCAAGCGTAAGTTTTCAGATCAGAGAAGTGGAGAGGAGAGCTATCATCGACGTCAAGGGAGGAAAAATATTCCACGCGGAAAAGATCCAACCCCTATCCGGTAGCAGACCGTCTTCTCAGCTAACTTTCCTTCGTAGAAGGGTCGATCCTCGACGTATTTTCATAATCGATTTCGCTAGGGGGCTTCCTACCAAAGAAAGCGGTATTCCCTACGTTATATACCCTTACGTTAGGTCCTGTCGAACTTCCTCTTTATTCTTCACGCCAAGATAGAAAATCTGAAATCTCACCTAAAGACTGACATCCGCAATTGACAGTCAAATTCCATTTTAATTTTGCCACAGAAAGTCTTCATTTTAACACCCTTTGTCAATCCAAAACTTATCGTCGAATTGTATAATGTGTAATAATTTCGTTCATTATGGAATAATGAACTTTGCCATTTTGTTCACTTCGACTGATTATTTTTAATGAAATTCTTAGAGATCATTAAAATTTTATGACGCAGTATTGATTTGTGTTTCTTATTGTTTTTAACTTTTTATTTAAGACAAAGATTGAAGAGACATATTGTTCAGGCGAAAAACGTGAAAAGGAAGAGACTTTGAAGAAATAAAATACACTCTAAATGCAGACGAAACACCCTCCACCTTTCACTCTTATTCTCCTTCCCTTGCTCCCTCGGGGTAAGCAGCTCTCGAAGTATCTAGAGAGATCTGGTTATAAAATTGAAACTGGGTTTAAGAAAAAGTGTACTCATTTTTTCTACAGAACTGACTAATTTCACTCTTCCCAACTTTCTCGGCCCTTGAGTACTTTATCTTGCTTCATTCGATAAATACATTTTTTGAGTTCATCCCTTACTAAAAGACAAGACGAAGAGATAGTAATTTTTGAATATGACTAAATATGTAGAAAGAAGCAGCTCGGCTCTGTTCATGTCCGATCAATAACATTTCTAAATATGATTCGTAGAACTTTTTCAGATGAACATTGTCATCCTACGACGAAGGCAGACAGACGAGATTTTATGAAAGAAGCGAAAGTTATTTTTCACACAAAACCAATAGCTTCTCATTTGTTGAGAATGTAAAAATCATCAGACTAGACGTCTGAAACTGCAACCAAATTCATATAGCATAGATAATTATTAAAGTCAAGTCGCCACCCTATAAATGTTTTTTAATTTTTTTCGTCCTAACTCTTTGATCAGTCATACAAAAATTAAAATCTGATAGCCCGATTGCTTATTTCCAGGAGATATTGAACCCTTCTGTGAATTATGTTTAGGGGAGTACCCTAATGTCGAAACAGCAGCTATTTGCTGCGATTAAATGGGTGATATCCCAATATAAACGAC
The DNA here is from genome assembly GCA_032275145.1 of Synergus laeviventris. Classification (NCBI taxonomy): domain Eukaryota; kingdom Metazoa; phylum Arthropoda; class Insecta; order Hymenoptera; family Cynipidae; genus Synergus; species Synergus laeviventris. Next base: position 2,036,434 of record JAUESI010000008.1, on the reverse strand, counting down.
TAGGACGTCACTGCATTTATTTCCATCAGTGGTTGAGTGTGATTGGCGAATAATTGGTCATGATGGTTTATAATCAGTGGGTCGTACCGATCCCGTGCAGAAATTTCCCCATTTAGCCTTATTTAAAATAGTACTCTGACGAGGCCCTGGTCAGGCTTTCTATAATAAATCAAAATATTTTAATATAATTAGACATTTATGGGGCAACGATATCTTGATATCTTTGAAATTCCTTGCAAATCTTAGAATTTTGTAGTATTCCTTTAAAATAGTTTGAAATTGTTTAATCCCATTTTAGAAGATTTTCCAGAAGACTTGAAAGAAAATTTGAAAAATCTAACAATATTTATGTTTTGAAATTAAATACTTGTAAATCTTGAAACTTCTTTAGATTTTTTTAAATACCTTAAAATCTCTTGAAATCACCTTAAATCCCTTAAAATCACTGAAAATATTATGAAAATCCTTTAAAATTCTTGAATTGTATGTTTTTATTTTAAAATCTTGAAACTCTTCCGAAATTCTTTAAAAACTTCTTAAAACGACTTGAAATATTTTGAAATCGCTTTAAATTACTTAAAATTAGTTGGCAGATCTGATCTCGATTTTCAAGATTATATTCGGATTTTGTTTTGAAAGTTAACTATTTTCGTAATCAAATATTACAAATAATTAATCCAAGAATAGTTTTTTTATCTTGATGGAGTCCTTACCAGTTTTGAAATTAGGGCCACGGTAGAACCCCATCAGAATTTGTGCACGGGTTGTGGTCAATAGTCACGAATTGCACGTTACACAGTCACCCGGCTCTAAATCATTTGAACTTAACTTAAATATTGTATGTAACTGTAATAAAATAAGAAGATTGAAAGATCCTCAAAGTCAAATACTGATTGAAGAGAAAAACGAGTTAGGAGCGGACATACTTTTGAGTTGAATTCTGTCAGACTTCAGGAGAGATTTCTGATTTACCATTTTCCCGAATATTTTCTCAATTCCTGTTTGTCAAGATGCCTCGTGAAATAGCAAGAAAGTGAAAATCGATTGGCACTTTGGACAACAAAGAGGCGTCGGGCGTATGTCGAATTCACGAAGGGTCGTCACCGTGTTTGATTAAGCTTCCAGGACATGGTTCATTCCGATTCATATACTATATATATGTATCGTACATGTGAAGAGTAACGCAATATGATTGTATTTGCACTGTGCGTCAGAACGTCCCTTCGAGATTTCGGCTTCCATAATAAACCGCCCTGAGGTTACGATTAGAATTGAGCGTCAGTACACCCTCTTCAACCCATATAAGTATCGTATTACTTATATGTATGAGCATTTTGGCACCTATTGTCCGAAGCTGATTGCGTGAAAGTGAATTGAAGAGACGATTGTATGAATAAATTTGCACCTACTTCATTATTCCATGTTAAAGTAAGGGAAAGAAAATAAACGTTTGTTCTGCAACTTTTATACGTTTCCGTAGCACTGCCGAATCAGGTATATTCACAAAAATCCCTTCTCATTAAATTCAAAATATCATCAATATCTTCTTTAATTGCACACACCGTATGTAAAGAATATTTTAATGCTTCACAAGTGAATATAATTATATTTACTGTTGAATGCAGTTTATGGAGGGCCCTATGGGTCCCATACACTTTAAGATATAAATGAGCGTGATTTATGTCAGACTCAGGTCTTGTTGTATATCCAACGAGACATACTGATATCGCGGATCGCTAAGTACGCATCGGGGTGTAACCGGGCTGTAAATAAGAGTACACACGTCGTATCCCTATCTGTGGTTAACGGTGGTGCGAGATCCAATCGTTGCACTGCCTCGGGTCATATCCTGTAAGGAACCGTCGACCGAGAAGGCGTCAGTCGTGAACCATTTCATTGGCTCGCGATATACTCTGACAAATACATTTTTAACTTTGTACACAAATGCAGCATCCTACACTTACACATATTCCTCGAATATCGATATTGCTCCGTAAAGTCGATGTGTTGCTCAAGAAATTTGAACTCCGCGGATAATCTAAAATGGAATTTCCTTATCGCTAGGTATTTTCTGTAATATTTCAATTTATAAGCTGCAGCTTCATCATTACCTACATATGACTTTATTGGGTTACAGGTTTTAAGTTATCTTTAAAGTTGAATAAATTTTTTTAATTTATATGATTTTACATAAAAGGCGTCATTGTACCTTGATGTTTTAAACGTTTGAACACTGATTTTCCATCCTTAGAGTATTTCGAAATTTGTAAGTCTGGAAGATGGTTTTTTAACTCTTTCTCTCAGAGCAACCAGCATGATTCTCAGGAGAGGGACAAAAATCATTGTACAGTTACTTCAGTTTCTTTGTAACTATAGTTCATTGTAACTACAGCAACAATGACTGCTCCCCTCTTGGGAGCGAAGCGGGGTGCATTTTAGAGTAAACTACTCCGAGTTTAAGTTCATGCAACTTTAACGAACATTCTCAAAAATATTTGACTTCTTTCAATCCTCTGCCTATTGTTTTTTATTACTTTATTAAAGTCGTATGCCACCTTGTAAGCAGACAATACAGTAAGTATTTTAAAAAAGCGTCGTGAATATTTATGGAAAAAGAAGTACCTATTATTTTAAAGAAACAAGCACATACTCTCAAAGAAGCAAAATACATTTATGTATTGGATTGATTCATCGCAATCTTTTTTGAATAAAGCCTGATGATATTTGAGCATGCTATCAACGAATTTTTGAATTTTATATTTAATATGCTATTTAAAAGTAACTCATGAGAAATCAAATTTCAGAAATATTTAGAATTTAATATACCAAATTAGTTACAATTAATATGGAAAAAGTTATGCAAAGTAACTTAAGCTGCAGAAGGTAACATAAACTATCAATTAACATTTCTTCGTTTCCGAATACAATTTATAATTTCGTGACGCTTAACTTTTTTCAAACTTCAAGTTGATACATTTAAAATTCTAGATATTTACTTGAAATCTATGGTTCAGGAATTTGAAAACAAATTTTAATGATTGTCATAGGACATTGAATGTTACATGTTTTATGCGTTAAAATATTAACCCAAAAATGTCTAATTCAAGAAAGTTGAAATCCTTTAGATACCTACATCTTGCAATTATTCTTAAAATCTTGTAAAACTTTTGAATCCCTTGGAATTTATTTAAACCGTCCTAAGTTCCTTAAAATTTCTAATAATTTCTTGAAATCCTTTTAAATTCCCTAGAATCTTAAATTTTTGTGAAATGCTTTATTTTGAAATCGCTTTAAATTATTTTAAATCAGTTGACAGCTCTGATGTATCGATTCTAAAGTATAACAGGCGGTAAATAGAAATCCAACCAATAGGAGAAGAAAGAATGTCGCTTTACATTTCGAGATTGTGAGAATTTATATTATCGATATAATGTTTACCTCTTTTTTTCTAATAGGATTTTTTTCAGAAAATGAACTAGGTAAGTGATTAAATATTGAAAATATATTGTCCAGTTTTCCCTACATGGGGTATTTATCAGTAAGAATATGACCCTCTAGAACCCCATCAAAATTTCTGCACTGGAATCAATCGAATATTTAACTTTATTTTGGCCCTTTGAGAGCACTTCAGAACTGCGTTTTTAAGTAATATTTCTTTTTCCAAATATCCTAATGATGCTCTTGTAACACTAACTTAGAATTCTGTAATTAGAAATATCTTTGGTTGAATAGGTACATACATTTTTGTAGATAGTATACAATTATCAACTGCTTACAGAAGAGAACGTATTGATAAAAATGTAGGAGTGAAAGGCGAGAAAATATTTGTATAAATAATTTTCCCGCTAGGTGTGATGGTGAAAGGCATTGATGTATAATGAATATACGAAATATGATATGCGCGAGTTATTGACACCGCCTAAAGTTTTTTCAGAGCTTCGTGCGTATCAAAGAACTGTAAATACGCAGAACAGCCATAGCCAACTTTGATGCAATGAATATGAATGAGCGTCTCGCGCCGCGAGGTCTTGAAATTGCAACGCAGATATTTGAACCCCGCAACTTGCACCCCCTCTCTTTTCTCTATGTAACTGCTGCAAAGATGAGGCAGGGGGTTAAGGGGGCTGAAACTGGCGCGTCGGGGCGTCGAATCTCTCTATGGGAATGCCAAATCGGAAGTGACGTTATAATGGAAGCAGCATTAGTGGTCTTACCACCCGGTTCCTGAACGAAAATTGCTTGAGAAAGAGAAGCAACCCCTTTTAAATTGCTCAACTCGCTACGAGGACACCGCAAGAGAATTGATGCATTTTATTTGGAAAATATTTACAGGGAACTCTGAAATTCTATTCTCAAATCGTTTTTCTACCTCTGCAAATTGTTGATAGTTACGATGGATTCTTTATGTTCTTTAGAAGTTTCTCATCCATTCATTTCAATTGCAGACAGAGTAAAATCAGCTTGAATTGATAAATTTCGATTTACCAGAGTACCTACTTTTGACAATTTCCATTTGCCTGATAATCAATAGAAAAAGCCCTATAAACTCGCTAAATGTACATCAGGCTATTAAAGCATACATCACTGCATCCTTGGCATTCTTCGTTTCAGTGAAACAGTAAAATAAAATGATGAATCAGTAGTAACAGCCTAAGCGGTAGGCCGGCCAGAGACGATCGGTTGAAAATTCGCTCTTTTGACGACTCTATTCATATTTTTAGACTGTAATTAGCCAAAATTTAACTCTTATGTTAAAAGTAAGAAAATTATAAGGGTGATAGTACGAGAAACTCTAAAAATTATCCCGCTTTTATATAGAATTTCTTCACATACTGAAATTGAGAAAGAACTATACTTATCCTTCTAGTATGTTGATGGACGAAAAACCTTTCAGGGAAAAAACTAGATGACATGTTTTTATTTTATCGTTGGTCTTACGCTAAAATGGACACAAAACGAACCATTAATTACCGAACAACGTTGTCGGCATTCAAAGGGAAGTTGATTGAAGCGAGGGGGCGCCCTCTGAGAAGCGGTGCTTTAATAACAGGAAAAATCTAACACTCGCGGTGCCAAAAAAAACTTTCTGTGCGACCCCTCTCTTCAGCCCTAGTGTAGGACTTTTTGCCCCCAATAATTGTGCACAACGGGTGGCTACTCTCGTTGTTGTTACATTTGACAGTTTCCGACATGAGGACCATTTCAAGAGTGAACGGTAGGTTCGTGCACCGGGTCTTAAAGTGGTCCTTCATTCTTTCTCTTCCTTCCATTATGTCGACACTTTGGTTCCTCTTTTACCATTCTATTATAAAGACTTCGAAATTGATTGTAATCTCCAATCAATCAAACGTTTTTACATCTATCCATCCATGGATTCTTACAACCTCCTACCAACGATTAATTTTTATTGTAATATGTAATTGACAGTTACTCCTAACTTGTGTCTTCAACACAATGCGTAAATCATAAATGTAATAAGATAAGAGTAACGATACTCTCTGGGGATTTGCGATTTTCCGAAGGCTTTTGTCAGAGGTGTCCATGTCTGGCTTTCCCATTGACAGTTCGAACAGAGTCGAAGTGTCGGGACGTCGAATCGAATCTCGTATCGAATGGAGCCCATTGACGAGGACATAATGGGGGACGTAGGAGAATAGAGTGGCCATGGAACATATATATATATATATATATGGTATACATAGAGCATGGTTCTCTTACGGATCCTCTATGCCCTCTTCTCTTGTATGTACGTGTCATCGTAAAAAAAAGGTTTGTCAGCTTCTGTTCGTAGCAGTCAGCAAGCATGATTCTTTTAAAAGAACAAATGAAAACTATAACTTCCCTTCCCGTGTAAAAATTCACTCATTTAGCCATATTTAAAATGGGGGTAAAGCTTAAATATTTTGAAATCGTTTAGGAAATCTTGATATCTATGAAATCTTGTAAAATCCCTTGAAATCCTTTTAAATTCCCTAAAAGCACTTAGAATCTTTTAAAATCCCCTTATATTTTCTAAAATCACTTGAAATGTTTTGAAAATCCTTTAAAATTCTTAAATTTCATTTAAAATATCTTGAAATACTTAATACAATGTTTAAATTACATTAAAATCTTGAAACTCGGCAGAATTCTTTTGAAATCGCTTTAAATTTCTTAAAAATCAATTCGCAGCTCTGATTTCGATTTCACAGTGCAGATGGCAAATTCAAATCCAACCAATAAGTGATGAGCGTGACAGTAGAATTATGTGGGATAACTAACCAAGACTCCATGAGGATCTTATAATAATTTCTGCAAAGGTTTCTCTGCAAATCAGTTCTTAGTAAATAAATTTAAAATGTTTACCTACATTATTTGCATACAGAATTATAAAATTGAATAAAATCATCTACCGTTTGTGTTTGCCTCTGACCTAAGATGTGAACAGCTTCATTAGGAGAATTTTTTGCTGATTACTTATTTTCAGCTTTTTTTTCTCAGAACTTTCATAGCGTAATGCCACTATAGCTGCTGAATGACCAAACCCTCATTTACGTCGTATTATTTAGCGCGCAAATGCGGTTGAATGTAATACGGCGAACACAAATTTGTACACGCACTCTGTATGTAAACGAATAAAAGTACGTGAGCTTGTTTCTCGGTTTATACATTCTCACCCTCACGCGACTCACGAAAAGAGACGCTTTCATCCATAGAAAATTATCCTCGGTACAAACTGTAATTCCTTCATGCCAGCCAGTGCTTTGCCAGCCATTGGTAAACTCGACAATGCCGTTGTTAGTATAATTGCTGCTTACTAATTGTTCACTTTTTTACTCGCCTTTCGTCGAAAGTGACACCATTCAAGAGATTGCGCTGAAAAAAATGGTTTTGCTTCTTCTCTCCAAATAGATTCAAAACATCTCGTTCATCTGGCGACAATGGTATCTTGGCTCAATACTTTTTTTCAATCAATGGAATTATCTTTCATCAAAATGAATGTATAAAAAATTACATTGAATTAATATCACCCACTAAGAAAGACATGCAAATTAAATTCTTTTTTCCTTCAGACATAATAAGAATAAAGTTGGAACCATTGTTGAATGGAGTTTGAATGGATTGACGAGGGTTTTCAATTAAAATTGATCAATGTCAACTGAAATCCAGAATTTATTCTGTCTGTGGTCCTTGAAGCTTTTTTCAACAGAGAGAGAGGTGAACAAAAAGAGGAGGAAAATGGGTAGATGGTGGATGGAGGTGAGAGTGGTCGCGAAATGAGAACGGTCGCCTATTGTCGAATTGCGGAAACGCTTTAATGGTTTCTTGCCTGCGTCCGACATACATTTAAGGAAAAAGCAACGTCAAGAATTTCCACCTCATCACGCAATACCATCATCACCATCAATATGCCGTGTAAAAATTTTCCTATCTTTCCCTATTTCAAAAAACTAATCAGTGCCCTATCTGGTGCTAGTAAGCAATTTCTTACCGCGATAAGTCTATTTTTATCTGACTGACGCTCTGACTAGTTTTCCTCAGTAGAGACCGTAAAGAAAAAGGGAAATCTAACCTGGGCCCGACTAGAACCCTTTCGAAATTTCCACACATATTAGAGTAAAAACTGTTGAAAACCAATAAAGTATCATTTATGGCAGGAGACGTATACTATTGAATTCGATTACCTATTTATTATACATATGTTACACTCTCTATTCTCTCAATCTGTAAATAATCGAATGATTATAAAAAAAATTTATTTTCCCTGTGCATGAAAGCGTAATATTCATAATTCATTACCTAGGAAAATGTCATTACCACGTTTCGGAGTAAGCTACACTGTCGAATCGCGACGTGAATTTCGAAAGCGAGTATTTACTCTGTCAAATGCAAAATTTCAATTAACCGTGTGCTACGGCTCGATTTGATTATCGAACTCGGCTTGATTACCGATTCAATTGTTGTAACGAATGCGAAGAGGAGCTTTCATCTACTTGCTTGCTCATCCATATACTCAATAACTTGCATATATGGGTGATTGTCACAAAATTTAAGTATCGATTTCCATACCCTATAAAATTTTATTCTAAGCCTTAATAGGCTCTTTTAAATTTTTCATACACTTATTTGCATGTTATCTATTAAAGTTAAAAAATTAGGACAAAAATATTTTTTAATTACATTTATTCAATATTTAAGATCATTCAAGAAATATATACAAAATATCAATTCTCAGCCTTTTTTTTGTAGAAAATGTCAAGTCTTATTAATTTAAAAATTTTGTGCAAACTTAAAAGTCAGTTTCTACATCTCACTGACCATAATATCATGAATTATATTAGAAATACTATTTTGCATTAGGGTTTGAGATAGGCGAGCTGGGTTCTACTATAAAGAGTAGTTTTACTTCCACTATCTGAAGAAAATAATTGAGTGAATTCAATGAGCAAAGATTGCAACATTAATAGAAGATCCACCCTCGCAGAAACTCCACCCATAGAATGCCGTCAGCCCATAACACTCATGGCTATGACGCTAAACGGCGTAATGAGACAATTTCGTTAAGCGTGGGTACGTACCTACGTTCCTACCGCAAATTCGCGTAATGCGATGGTGCGCTTCTCGAGGGCCATTAACCGATCTTTCAGCGACAATTACTGTCAGTAGAGATATTGCATCCTTCCTGAAAACGAGCGACTCAGAATTCCTCCAATCGGCGCTCATTTCTATCAGGATACTCACAATCATATACTGGTCTTTAAAAAGACTTACTGTAATTCTTCCACCCTTCTTGTAACATTTCTAAAAAAGTTGGCAGCCTTCTCATACATATGAGAAGGATAAATAAGTATGCAAATAACAATTTTATACTTTAACTCTGAAAATTATTTGACACATTTGAAGTGTTAGTAATGATTACTCGCGAATTTCAACAAGTTTATACTGAATATTCCCCTTTTTATCTTTTATCAGATGACCGACTCCGTTTTGGTCCACTATCATTCTTCCTGGAATTCGCTCTGCCAAATACACCCCTATAGGGGTATTATACCATCGATCCAACCCAAGACCCATGTATGGAACGCGACTGGCAATAATGCGAAAATATAAATGCCTTTAATATAGGCGCTAATGCATTTAATTTGCGATGCATTATGGAACTCAATATTTCCGTAAAGCGAAAGCCAAGTATTGGGACTTTTACCTTAACACACAGTAAATCCTAGTTGATGTCTACTTCAAGTTTTTTTTAACTTTTATCAGACAATTGGAATCAAAATGATACGGTTTTGGAAATCTATTATCTACCGAAACTACGAACAGGGTATCTACTAAATTTTTTCTATGAAATTCCTGGACAATTCAAGGACAATAATTTGCGCATTTTTCCCGCTTATAACTTATAAGGACATGCGAAATTTGCTCCATAGTAATATTACAATTTAATACCAGTCATCACAGTACCTATTGTCATACAAAAGGTGACAAGATAATTTAAAAATAAAAATAGGTGAGAAATAGGTTTCAAAAGAATTACCAAAAATTATTTAAGAATTCTAAAAAGTTTTAAGATTTTCAAGAGATTTCATTAAACTTGAAGACATCTTAATGATTTTTCAGAATTGCAAGCAATTTAAACCGATTTAAAAATATTTGAAGGATTTTAAAGACTATAAAGAAATTTCTAAGAGAATTTAAAGGATTTCAACAGATTTTAAGTGATTTTAAGAAATATTGAATGATTTTCAAGAAATTTCACAATACTTCAAAGAATTTGAAGGAATTAAAAAAAAATCTAGAGGATTTTAAGAGATTTTACGTCATTTTAAGGAACTTCAGATGTGAAAGAAATTCTAAAGATTTGACGGGATTTCAAAAGATTTCAAAAAATTTTTAGCGATTTTGAAGAATGTCAGGCGAGTTATTTAAAAGTTATTGAAAAAGATTTGAATGAATTTAAAGGGGATTTCAAGAGATGAAAGAAAAATTTTTAAGGACTTTACAGAAATTTTACAGAATTTCTAAGAATTCAAGTGATTTTGATCAATTTTTAGGTATTTTAAATAGATTAAAGATTTGATACGCAAAAAATGGATCATTTTGATCTCAATTGGGGTTATTACTGTGTTATTACTGTGTTATGTATTACATTACATATTTTTGCATTTCTGTAGATGTTTACTTTCTCATTATAGTGCTCAGGTATCGATCTATTGAGCCCCTTTCAAATTTCAATACAAACTAGATTCTGTTTTACCATCTCTCGAGTTTAGTTACCTGACGAGACAAACCGATTTCATTCCACCAACAGTCGATACATTGTCCCTTGACCAATCAAACAAAACTCTTTTTGAAAGAAGTTAGATTAGGTTAGTTAAAGGTTACATTAAATATAGTGTAAAAATAAATATGTTTTTACTCATTATGGTAAATAATAACCTTTAGCATCAGTAAACAGTTAGCACTCTCAAATAACAACTTTTAGCAACCAATTGAAAATGGTCAGTAGTAACAACCCCTACAAAGAGATAGCAATAACAACAATTTTATTATTCCAATAAGAAGCAAGCGATAACAAATCTCTTGTTTTTAATGTAAACATTATTTAAAAAAAGGCAGTGTCCTATATTCATCTTGAAAAAAGGGTCCTATTTGTCTATAAAAAGACGATACGCGCAGCCTGAAAAATGATAATTCTATAATGTAACATGTACATATTTTAAAGTCGTGTTTACACTGTCCCTGAAAGCTATTATACAATGCATAGGTGGAAGGGAGAAGGGGTTGTTACGTTACTCTTGATGTAAACAATATGTTTTTTACGAGGAATTTTCTGGAACTAATAATAATTTCATAGTTATTTTCATGTAATATGATCGAAGGATCGAAGTAGAGGATCCTAATATAAGTGGATCTTTTTGATGGCGTGATCTCTGCTCCAGCGAGGATGTGGCAACAACGGGAAACGTGATCTTGAGGGAGCACTGGCCATGAGAGGAAGGGGTCTAAAACACCTGAGAAGAGCAGAGAGAAAAGAGTGAGCGTGGTTCTGAAACCCTGAAACCAGTGCGTGAGGCATTCAGGTATTTTCGAGTCTTAATTTCTTCCGCGTTCGTGGTTTAAATATCACGTATCATTTACCAGAGATTCGCCCTACAAGATCGCTGTGAGTCACACTTTGTTGACACGATTATAGTTGATGTGATTTGATACCTAATGTTATAGAAATTAAAGCGAACGATTCATTGTGGCACGTAATATTCCAGAAAGGTATTCTGATTTCGCTCTAAATCCAGTTCAGTATTTTTTGAGCAACAGACACGAAGAGGCTGAATGCCTAATATTTCCTGGAGTGCCTATATATTAAAATCATTTTTCTTAATACATTAATTTTGGTGTGGCAATTACTTGTATAAAGAGTTTTGTGAACGGTAAAATAAAATTGTTTACCGTAAAAGTGTGAAACGCGTTTGACAAGTTGTTGTGTCCAAAAATAAGGATTAATGCATGAATTGAAGGTATTTATTTTGTTTGTATGTTTGGTATGTATTTATATGTAAAGTATGTATGTTTTTGTAATTTTTAAAATTCACAGTATTTTCATAAATTCATTCATAAATTTATCAATTTGACGAATAATTGTTTTAATTTATAAACATGATGTTCTGTTTTTAAAAATTGATTCATTGCTTATTATTACTTCATGAGGTTGAAAATTGGTTAACACGTACACGAAATCGTTCAAATTGATTTCCTGGAGCTTAGAAATAGTTTATCAAAACGAGTCCTGGAATGTGGAATTCCACGGTGTGTAAAATTTGCCCATAGAGTCTTTCATGCTGTAGTCTGACAGGCCCGAATTGGTTATGTAGGAAATTGGGAAAAATTCTGGTCTATACTTTGTTGGACAAGATGTCAAAAAAGAAAATTTGAAGAAATTCTATAAAAATCTCTTCTCTCTCTCTCTCTCTCTCTCTCTCTCTCAATCGCTATTTCTTTTACAATTAACAAGATTCCTACATATTTTAAAAGACTTTAAAAAATCTCAAGAGTTTTAAAGAGATTTTAAATGATTTCGAAAAATTTCAACCGATTTAAAAAGCTGATTAAGATTTTAAAGAATTTGAAGCCATTTGAGGAAATGACCAAGAATTATATTATACTATAATTCCAATGTCAATAATTTTTCGTATGGTTCAACTTTATTCGCTGAAAAAAGGTGAAAGAGTGACAAATTTCCAAAATAGGTGAAGAAATTTAAAATAGATGAAAAAGGTGACGCGCTGTGATGACTTATGCGATTGAATATATGTCTCCTCGCTTCTTGAACCCTTCAAAGTTTTTACAGCAGTCCACCGGTTGGCGATATACTTTTCACAAAAATTAAGGCAAAAATTCTTGGTTTAATCCGAAATTAATAGAACCGCGAGTCAGAGTTATCTGTGACTGATGATAACGGAACGTATGGTGTCGCGTGTCGACATAACAAGCATTCCTGTCGCACCATCCGTCGACCCTTTCATTCGGATGAAAAAACAAAACCGATTAAAGCACAATTGACGCTAATTGTGCGATTAATATTTGATTTGTCCATCCACGCGGAACAACCCGGCCTGGTCCGATCTGGTAGCAAGCATCGCTTGATTCCCTTTTAATTAGTTCGGTTTTGTAGTTTTCGAACGCACCACCCGTCGATTGTGACTTCGTGGGGTGGTGTCCAACGAACATTTTGCTCTCGTTTCATTGGCTTGATTCTTTTTATCTCTACCGTCCGTTCGCACGTTTTGCCAATGACTTTTGTACAAAAAAAAGGTAGATAATCGAGAACAATATGGAACGTGCAAAGAGGCTTTTGTCCGGAGTCAAATCACTATCTGATGGGACAAATTGCCAAAAAAATTCTGTGTGAAAAGTCTAGTCTGGTTTATTTTCATTTTTTTATCACATATAATTAGCTAGCTTTTTATCAGCTACTTCCATTTTGGTATCTTTTAAAAAGTTTTAGATTAATTATACTCTTATTTGTATATAAACATATTGAATTTGTTTACAGAAGATATAGGAACATGGGAACCAGAGCCGTAGCTGTAGGTGCAGCGACGGGATCAATTATTTCTGGAGAAGCTGGACTCGCTGGAGTTCCACGACTTTTGGAGGATTTAGCCCGACTGTCAGAAGACAAAGATTCGGCTGATATCCTTTTTCTTTTGGGAAGAGACGAAGTTCCCATTTACGCTCACAGAATTATTCTCCAAGCAAGGTTTGTAATTTGATTTATATTTCCTCTGTATGGAAAGATTGTCTTGCATGAGAAATTACTGAAATTTTAAGATGTCTGGGAAGTTGGCACCGCCAACTTAAATTTTCAAATACATGAATAAAAACCAAATTTGAGCCAGAATTTCATAAAAATTTATTTCTGAGCGAAAAGTGTCTTAGGCACAACACATTTAGAACTATCCGAATTATTTGAAAGCTTTCATCTGTAATAAGATTTCCATTGCATTTGAAATTCTTTATAAAAGAAAAGAACAATTATTTCTCCTTCGTTAATAAACTGCTTAATTCACAGATCCAAAGATGATGTATTTTAATTTAATATTGTCGATAAGATCGAGTGCTGAAGAACTCACATATTTACAACGAGGGAGTGCTATAAGAAATGATTAAAAAATCTTAATGAAATCTTAAGACAGAAATGAATTTTAATTAAGGAGCAGATTGCCAAGAAGAAATGAAAATCAATCGAGAGTTCTAATTAGTTGGATAATCTGAAGAAGCCTTGCAAGCTTTTTCTTTGAATCGAGAGAATTCTAATTATTAATAAACGGAAGAATCGATGATACTTAAGAATGTTAGCAAAGACAGTACGGACATGAAACGGGGAACTCGTGCTAATTGTAGAGTCAATTATAAAATCCATGTTCGTTCAATGATGACAATACTTTTTTGATAAGTGCGAAAACCCGCTTTTATATAATTCTCTGGCATCGTCCCTTTTTCTGGATTTACCTCTTCCCCTTTATCTGTATCTCTTTTCTTCATTTTTGCCACCCTCTCGGTTGTCGTACTCGAATATTGGGAAATTAGTTACGCATGCTCATGACAGGTTGGACAATGCGTCACTCTGTATACAACGAAAATCCAGTTTGACTACCCGTCTCTTTGACAAAGTGACGAGGAGATGGAATTGAATCAATAAAGAGTGAAATTCACTCGCAGAGTCGCGGTAATATACACAAATCGTCTTTGGTTTGGATTTTCGATTTGCTCGAGTACGGTCAATGGTACTTCGAGGAAAACTGATAGCATTGTTTAGTTTCGCGCACGGAAATTGAAATCTTCAAAGTGGTCTATCGAGGTGATGGGAGGTTGAAGGAGTGAGTGAAGAAGGCAAACTTTGAAAATAAATTGAACAATAAACTCGCAAACTCGACAGGACTTATATTTTCAAAGAAAAAGATCAAGAATCCTTTCAGTTTTGACAACTTTTACAGTAGAAATATATTTTAAGACCAACATTTTATTTCAATTTCAATTTTTATACTTTAATATTTGGTTGGAAAAATAATGTTCTCATAATATATATATATATATATATATATATATTAGGTGCGCAACCAAGTTCCCGCTGTTTTTTAAAAATGAAATGCAATTTTATTGTGAAAAAATTATTACAAATAAATCATTCAAAGTATTGCCCATCGCATCGTTAGCTACAACTTTTTCACATCTTTCTGGTACAACTCGAATACCAGTAAAAGTGTTCATCTTTTGAGGCTATATATCTACGAATCAAGACATTCTTTGATGTCTTCATATGAGTGGAACTGCTGGTCAGCCAGACCGCATCCGACCATGTGCCATCGACCGGAACAAGTAATAATCGGACGGTACAATATCTATAGGGAATACAGCTTGGCTCATGACGTTTTAAACTGCTGGAGCCAATGACAAACAGCGGGAACTTAGTTGCACACCTAATATATATATTTTTAAATCGAGATATGTAATTCGATCAGCTTGAAGCAAAATCGAGAGAGGTCTCTTTTCTCAACTTCAATGAATCGTTTTATATTCATAGAACCTTATCTCCTATTATGTAGTAGGAATTTATGAATCACGCGAATTCAATACCACGGAAGACACATTTCATTCTATAATATGTTTAGAAGTAGCCGCCATTTTGTATTTTAACAAAACTTTAGATTTTGAGATACTGCATTCTGCTTGAGAATAAATTATTCAATATAAGGTATTATTTTACATACTTTTGATAAAAGTTAAACTTCAGAAATCTTAATAAGTTTCTTAATATTCCTTGAAATTCCTTTAACATTTTTTTCGTATAAAAAAAACTTCTGTTGTAGCTGTAATATTGCCATTATATATACTATATATATATCTCTTTGGCAAGTGACATCCAATCACAAAATCTACTCAGGAGATGTTTTATCCTCTTTCCGACGAAAGGGTTGATTTGACGTTCCGCAAGCGGAAACCGAGCGGTTTTTACGAATCGGAGATCGGTGAAGTTGTGCCATAATCGCGTAGTCGTTAGTTGCGGAGCCCGCGGCGATATTCAACCCTTGCCATGGCTTTAGCTTTGCACGCGTGATCCGAAGCTTCATCTCTGTTTCTCTTCTTTCCTCAAAGCCCGTGGGCAATAGGCAACCCTTCACAAAACGGGAGCTGCGCGGAAGGCCTATTCTTTTCTCGCTGCCACTCGTTGATTTTTGGTTTTCTTTGATTCCGTCCCGACTTTCGTCTGTGATTAGAGAAAAGCTCTCAGCCTCCCTCTTTCACAATTCTCGCGCTTTCTGCTTTCTTTATCACTATATAAAGTCAATGTGATATTTTTATTTCTAAAATAAAACTTCCGCTTTTTTTTTTTTTTTTCTTTAAACGCACGAGAGACTGGCGTAGATTCAAGCATTGGGAGTAAAGATTTAAATACAAATAGGTCCTCCCGTTGTTTAATATACTTATGCATATATATGTCATATACTTAAAATATAATTTAAGACTCTAATTATTTTTATTGTTATATTAAAAGAATTACAGGTTTGCCATGAGATTCTAAAGTCCCATAAAATGTACGATATTATCCTATCGATCATTTATGTAAATATGGAAAAAACGATTTAATAATAGGAGCCTCTTTGTTTACTAATTCTTGAACTGAATACAGTTTTGGTCTGGAAAAGTAATTAAAAGTGAATTATTTTTCAATTACTTATATTTGAATACCGCATATCAAATTCGTGCCCAATTAAAATACAAATTAGTTTTGTTTAATCTCCTTTTTCCGTTATAAAATGTGAAGGAACATTTTTTCGATGAAGTTTACTGACAACGATGAAAGTAATAATCTTTATTAGAAAAGGGGTTGCGGTATGATCGTAAAAAAACTTGACAGCCTTAGCTTAGTTATAATATTACTAGGTCACGTATATGGTAAATATAATGCTTATCGATTTAGTGGTGGTAGAAAATACCTGATGTTTGTACCTTACTTCAGCCCCGCAGGACTTGAAAAAGGCAACCAGCCGTATTTTTGTTATTTGCTACAATTTTCGAGCCCCAAGGGGTTCTCTTTAACCACCCCGCATTTCTAGTTTTATTCCTTGAACGAACACTCGACAAACAGACGATTTAAAATAAAATGCTGAGTTCGATTTACTTATAAAATAAGGAGAGTAACTTTCAATTAGGTTTTAATTCAAGCAGACGTAATCGACTTCAAAGCTGATTGCAGAGGTAGAATAATAGTCTGAGGTAGAATAATGTATTGGCTTAAATAAGAAATGGAAGAATGTACAGATTTTCAATATTTTATTGTTTTCAGCGATAATTCAATTTAATTAAATTTCAAGACCTACAGTTCAAGTCGCTAAATCTGATCATCAGCTTTATGTTTAAAGTATTCAAATATGACAAAAGTGTAATGTTCTCAGGGTATTTTTAAAGATAT
Source organism: Synergus laeviventris (assembly GCA_032275145.1). Classification (NCBI taxonomy): domain Eukaryota; kingdom Metazoa; phylum Arthropoda; class Insecta; order Hymenoptera; family Cynipidae; genus Synergus; species Synergus laeviventris. The sequence goes on along the minus strand of JAUESI010000008.1, from coordinate 2,019,480 downwards.
TTTATATCCCTATATACTCTTTCTTGAAATAGAAATATATCTACAGAAATTCCTTAATATTTCCAAAACGTCACTAACAGAAAAGATGTTTAGAAGTTGGTATATACGACATTCGCACTACGGAAATGGATGTGTTCTCGGCACTTTTTGATGAAATCGTAAATTGTCACGGTTTTACGCTCGACGTTTTCCGACGCAAAGTTTAAAGGTAGACTTTTAACGTTTTCACGAAGAGGTGAAAGGGGGTGGTTGGAAGTTGGATACGAAGCGCGCCGCTCAAGGGCTGCCAAGCAGGCACCTTGCGAACAGCGTTGCATCAAAGTCTGGCTTTCCATTTGCTTTTGCCCCAGCATGCCGTGCCCTTTGACACATTTCTTTTGATTCAAGGTGTACTGCGCGTACTTTACATGCTCCCACGTCACCCACGACACGTTCAATAGGTCCTTTGCTGCTGATTCTGTTCTTGAAGTCATACCACCTACTGGTGGAATATATGGCGTAGGCTTCACGGTGTAATTATCCTTCAAGCGTAAAACCAGCATCTTAATCCGTTCCTTCGTCCCTAAAGGTGAATTTTGTATGTATTCTCATTGTGAGAACTTTTTATCACATAGCTTTGATCCATGCCTTGTGCTATAGTTACTTTCAAGCATGAACAAATTCAATGGGATTTTCACAATGATATGTTAAATCAAAGGATTGCCAACTCCTTAATTCGACAAAGGAGAGATGCATATATATATTGTTATACATGAGAAAAAAGTTTTAAAAGTTTCGGGATGGATTTTTCTGTTAATTAAAATAAAACGGGAATTTTTTAATTAAGCCATGAAACTTCTATGGAAACATTTGTCCTTTAAATCGTCGCGACTTTTTTTTAATGATATTCGAACACAATGTTTTTTCAGGATAAAGTCATAAAAGAATTGATTTCTTTCTCCTTCCTCGACACTTGATCGTGCTTAAGTTCACATGTGAGATGATCATTAATATCAAGCTAGGACTGCAGACTACAGTTGTTACGCATTCTCCTATGGCAACGAAGCTTTCTGACGAAGTCAATTATAAGCTCTTTTGTGAGACCAGAGAAACACGACTATAGTAGAAGTGGTGATGAAGGCTGTAGGTACAATCTTTCTGGTTAGGTCTTACCAAGAATATGCTGAGGGTGACATAGAGAAGCGTGCCACCAAAATTTGAAACATCATTTGGTTGCCTCATATCCATTTCATTACTCTTTCAGAATCACGTTCCAATCAAAAAATATAGGGACAAAATAACAGGGTACCTAATGAGCGCATTTTAAGGACATATGCGCATTTATTTTCAATTGGTCACTTTTTCATCTTTTTTCCAAGTTAAATTTAATGACTTATATATGATAATTCCGAGTCATTTCCGGTTTGAAAAAACTTTTTCTGACAATAAATTATTTTTAAAACCCTTATAATGAATTTTTTTGAAATCCCCTCAAATTTTCTCGAAATATGCTTAACTTAATTGACATTTCTTAAAATTCTTTAAAATCATTAAAATCGTCTTTAATCGCTTAAATCACTTGAAATCTATTTTTTTCTTGTGAAATATCTTGAAAATCATAAAATTCCTCTGCATATTCTCTTAAATCCCTTGAAATTGATTAAAATCACTCAAAATATCTTGAAGGTCTGTAAAGTCTCTTCAAATTCCTGAAAAATATCTTATCTAGAAGAATGAAATAATAACCATATTTATTAAAACGAATTTCCTTTGTATAGATTTGGCTTTGTTTTTATTAATCACTCTTTATAAAAGCCAATATTTAAAGAGGTGAAGAACTTTAAGAGATTTTAAAAGATTAAGATTTTTATTCAACAAATTATAACAAATAGAACATAATCTAATGAGACTTTTTCTTTCTTTTTGTTGCAGATGCAAAAACTTCACTGGACCCAAAAGACTTGGAACTCCAGGAAATCCGGCCGCAGTTCGTATGGTACACGCGCACCCGGACACATTTCGGGAATTTATACATTATATTTATACAGGAAAGGTAAGATTTTCATCATTTACTATTATTTTCCAATAATTCATCTTAGTCTATCATACATTCTCTTTTATTGATTTTTTGTTTTTACGAAAAGGAGAAATTTTATATGTAAATATTTTGATGACTTTATATAATTTATTTTGCAGGTCATGCTACAAGATAGTGGTATTTTTGAAATGCTAGGTCTCGCACAGGAATTAGGCGTCGAGGAACTTTGGCGAAGTTGTGAAGAACACGTGTCGGCGACTCTCAGCCCGGTGAACGCTTGCGCCCTTCTTACTGCAGCTCTTGATGCTCAAGAGCGAGTTCCAGGTAAGAGAAGAAAGTTTTTTCATTTTAAAAACATAAAATATTCAAAATAATTCCTTTTGAAGATGTTTTTCTTTCGAAATGGAAAAACGAACTTATGAAATACAAAACATATATTTAAAAATATGAAAAATGCGGAACCAGCATAAAAGCCATACAAATATAATAGTTAAAGAAACTTTATATATCTCCTGAGAATCTTTTGCTGCAAAATTGATGGAATTCTACACCCTTTTAGAAAAAGAGTGTAGTATAAGACACTTTTTTTTCTCGAGGCGCTTGAAGATCAGTTATTTCTTTTTGGAAAACATAAGACTTGACAACAAAAAAGAGGATAGAGAAAAGCTTCGTTACGACAATTTTTATGATCGATAGTATAGACAAAAGCATCGTTCACATTCCTTTGAACAAAGATACGAAAGAATGAAAATAAAGGGGATGAAGTAAAGTGCGAAAACCGATATGATAGGCGACAGCAAAAAGGAAATTGGTATAGAAGAACGAAGGGTGACCTATAAAAAAGTGACATTCCCAAAGCGCCATCAATCTTCATTATCTTAATTTCGATGTACACCAGCTGACCGCAAATGTGTTGGTGTTATCCCTACATATCGAGAGAAGGGAAAAGTCCATTGTATTTGATATTGCGACCCTGTGGGCACAGAATTTTTCGTTTATCTTGGCGAGGAATCCTACTCGAGGATAAAATGAAATGAATGGAAATGTCATTGATTGTGCTTTCAAAAGTTGGAAAATGATACTTTCACTGCTTCAGTTTAAAAATAAGTTTCTTTCTGAAGAATAATAAAATATTATTGTATTTCTCTTTTCAATTTTAATTTTGAAGAACACATTTAGTTAAAGTCGCAAAAGCCATCGATTATTTAGAACGAACTTTTAAATAACTGTCAACAATAATATAGAAAACTCCGACCATTTTAGGAATAATTTAAAAGTAGGAAAATTTATTGAAGTAATTGCAAATCAAAAATTTTAAATCAGAAACACAGAAGTATCCAACGAGGAATAAAAATTCTTGCGTTTTTTTTCTTTCTATAAATCATTTATAATGGTTCAATATTTCAATGGGTCGAATTCATGTTAAATCATACAATCTTGACACGTTTCAGTTATACAATAGAATCTTACGCGGATAAAATATATTGTTTTTCAAAGAATTTTAGACAACACGTGTTTCACCGATTTAATAGAAAATATTTTTTGATAGTTATGATTTACTTGAACTTATAAAACCCGTGTTGCAATTGATGAAAAACTTAGTAAATTTTTTTGAAATACGCAGCAAAATTTGAAAAATTCTTGAAATTGACAGAATGGCTGCGGTTTTTCTGAAAATGTTTAAACTATGTAATTACCTTAAGAACAATTTAGTTTCCTCAATTTTACGCTTGCAATAATAAATACTTTCTCCTAAAAAATAGGTCTAATTATTTTAGGACAAAATATTTATCATTGAGAGCGTAAAATTGGGGAAACTAAATTTGCTCTTATGGTAATTACCACAAATCCTTAAATCGGTTAAATACTTGTCGAATAAAATCCTTTGAAAAATAATTTGAATTGAATTTGGCTGCATGACAAATAATTATATATATTTTAGATTTTTTGTATCTCATGAATTAGTAGGGTATAAAGATAGTGACAATACCGACACAACTATATTACCGGTGTATTTCTCAAGATGTTTCTATATTTTAAGTTTGGTGGCAGCACTATCCAACAAAGGTTTTTATCATTGCCACCAACCCTCTTGAAATTACGAAAGAGCTTTAATGATTACACTTCTTTTTAAAATAATTTTAATCTTTGCGCTAAATTAAACATTAATTTAGTCTAATTCTTGGATCATTTTAAATCAATCTTAAATCAGCTCTAAATTTCTCTTTTACAACATAATTTTTTGTTACTTTTGAATATCGATTGGCAGCAGTTGAGCGCGCGCCATGTCTTATTCCGGCGTGCGTCTCCCGACAAAAGCATATATAAAACGTCCACGCGTTGTATAAACGTAAAGGCAATTTTATTTAATTTTTGTGAAAAAAGTGTACGAAAATGTCGTACAAAGGTCCTCAAAAGGTGCAAAAGGTGATGGTACAGCCCATCAACCTTATTTTTCGATATCTCCAAAACCGTTCCCGAGTTCAAGTGTGGTTATACGAAAATGTTAACCTTCGAATCGAAGGACACATTGTCGGCTTCGACGAATATATGAACCTGGTGTTGGACGATGCAGAGGAGTTCTACGTCAAGACGAAAAATAGGAAGCCGCTAGGTCGTATCATGCTCAAAGGCGATAATATAACGCTTATACAGAACACAAACCCTGGGGCAAATTAGACTGGCGAAGATAACCTTAAAGCATCATTCCTCTATCAATTACCTGGACGAGATTGCGAAGTACTTGAAGATGTGGGATTATCCAAAAGTTTTTCCACAAACCTATCAATGTCAAGTTTTTTTGATACTTGGATGCAGTGAGAAATCTTCGTTACGTCAAGTGAAGTCTCAAAGTGAATCTTCGTGAAGATTTAACTATAACTCAGTGATCAAAAACTGTGTCTACAACTGTTTTTTTAATATAAAAATCGAATGAATACTTATTTTTTATAAATAGAGATGAACTTTTAATTTCAATAATACTTTTCAATTATGATGTTCAAATCCTCAAGTTCGGTCCATGTGTAATTCCTTGAAAACAATTTTGTGAAAGGAGAAATTCTTAGTTTCAATTGAATTCTTATTTTTTGTATAAATATCATGTTTACTTTTGTTTTATACAAATCCAGCAGATTGCTTAAAACGTTTAGTTGAAGAATTGTGGAAAGAGTAGACATGTTCAACGCTTTTATTCATTAAAAATGTGACTACTTTATATGTTGTGTATTATTTTCGCCAGTAAATAACCTTTAGTCTCTAATAATTATATTAATTGTATTGTTTATCCGAAATTATCGAGTATTTTACAATTTTATATTTTAGATTTATTTGCAATGGAATTAATATTATTTTAAGGTGGTTTAAAGTTGAGTATACTTCTATAAACTTTACCCTGAAACTTTTATGAAAGGCTTTAAAGATTTATTTCTATTTTAGGAGGAAAGGGAGCATGTTCCTCGTTCATCGAAAGATGCTTTGCATTTATCGGCGAGAATGCTGTGGATACTGTGAAAACTCCTGCATTCTGTAATTTACCTAAGGATGCTTTAATAAAATTGATTTCTTCGGATTATCTTGGGTTGGAGGAAGAAGATGTCTGGAGAGCAGTTTTGAATTGGGCCAAATATCAGGTAATACTTCATTTTAACTAATTAACTTTTCCAACAAGATTAAATACAATTAGTATTTAAAAATCTTTCTTGTTTTCAATAGAATACATTGTTTAAATGCAAATAGGAAAGAATTTGCGTTGAAGCTCTTAAAGTGGAAAGGATATCAAATTTGCAAGCAATAAATTAGAGGCACATATTCTCAATTTTAGGCAGGAGTGACACAACCTACTCAGCATTGGACCGAGGAAGAAAAAGCTAGAGTGTGCCAGCACTTGTCCGGAGTGATTGGCCATGTTCGTCTTTTGCTGATCGACAGTCAAGTATTTGCAGAGGAAGTTGAACCAACTGGCGCAGTCCCCATAGAATTGTCCTTGGAGAGGTACGAATTTTTCAAACCCAGTCGACCGGGCGTCTTGCCAAACGTAAGGTACGATTTTCTGGGGACTTAGTGCATTCCTGGGTTCTTCTCATTTTTAAATTTGATTTCAGGTACAGGTATGCTGCTCTACCCAAAAAGTACGCAGAGATCTGTACGGACAAGCGTTTAACCCCTAGAGTTAGTCCATTTATGTTTCCTGGATCACAGATTCTCTCACGAAATAAGATGCCCTTTCAACGTTTGCTCAATCAGTGGTTTGGCAATCCCAAGCAAACATGGCAATTGATTTATCGGTAAGCTTTAATTATGACACTAATTTTAAATATTGAAATGAAATAAATCTAATATTTCTGGGACGATACCAATTTTAAAAATATACTATTATTAACGCTTCTTTCTGGTAATGAAGCTGAACATTTATGTGAGTTTCTTATTGTTCAGGGCATCAAGGCATGGCTATTCGGCTTCATCGTTTCATCGACATTGTGATGGCGTATCACCGACTTATGTAATTGCAGTGGTAAGTAACACACACAAAATATCACCTTTATATTTAAAGATACTTTACGAAAACGATGAATTCAAACTCAACAAAATGCAAGATTTAAATCTTATGTTAGTGAGAATCGTTTTCACTTTGTTATATTTCAATTAAATTCTTTAAATTTATAATGAAAACTTTTTCAGGGTACACGAGGAGAAATATGTGGCGGTTTCAGTGATGTTCCCTGGGGAAAGACTAACTCTAAGGGTCAGTACGTCCATTCCGAAAAGGCATTCCTTTTTACATTAACTAACAACCAAGATGTACCCCCCACAAAGTTCGATATCATCAAAAAGCCTTTTGCGATCTGTTACCATCCAGAGTAAGTTTTAAAAAATGAGCTATCCGCTTCGAGGGAAATCCTTATGATTCAATATTTATAATAATATTTTATTCTAGTCCTGTTGTCTTTTATCTCTTTAAATGTTAAGTTTTTAAATTTTGTTTCAGTATTGGGCCTATATTTGGAGCTGGCGCAGATCTTTTGATCTCCAACAACTGTAACGTCAACAGTGATAGTTACAGCAATCTTCCACATAGCTACGATGGCGAAAACGCCTCTAATATGGTATTGATGGGCGAGTATCACTTCACTGTGGTTGACTACGAAGTTTTTACTCCGAGCATCGCATTTCACAAGTCCTCTCATTGACGCGGATAATACTTTGTCTAAGCAGGTTTTGTAAATATGATCAATTTAAATCCATATTTAATAATTCGAGGCTTCTGGTTTACGAATTCATATTATATTTGAAATTTTTTTATAATTTGGAATTGCTGTTTGCAATAAAAAGTACTTCTATGACGATAATTCACCTTTTTTTCAGTTAATTGACTAATATTTAGTGATAAAAGTTTGGTAGTGGTGAAGGCGTGAAGCGAAATCTTAAATATTTTGAATAATGCAAACTCTAATTTAACACAATTTTAAAATTTTCCTCTTATAGTGAAAACAATCAAAGTGAAACATGAGAATTTACTTCGCAGGCTGAAGAAGTAAGAAACCGACGACAAGGATTTTACGATAAAGTGTTCTCGAGGCAAAGTTAGTTCTGGCAGGAATCCTAAATTGCATTATACATGCTCAGAGTCCTCAGAGAATGAGCGACCACTTGGGTTGACTCTGTCGAGTGTGGCTCTCATGGGGATGAGTTTATGGGGGAAAATTTAGTGGTTAACCAGGGTCTTCCACGAAGCAGTATAATCGTTTAAAATGTACGCAAGGCTCGGTCTCGCACTCGAAATAAACACGTATCTCGTAAGGATGAGTTCCAGCACGACACCGACCCGATGATTATTCGGTAGTAAGAGTGCCGGGGACGTAGTCGTGTTTAATAATGGAAGGTGAACCGTAACTCAGACCAGCAGTAACCCTTTGAACCGCGGTCACATAAACCACGAATTTATATGCGAAGAACATTGCGCGCGAGTTGCATCCGCCGAGGCGCGAACTCTCTAGATGAAGAGAGCAAGAAAGAGAAAATGAAGTAGAGAAAAACGAATGAGTGATCAAGGTTTAGAGAGAAACAGAGATGAAGAGGAGCATCGAGCAATTCACAGATGCTGCTTTGAATTCCCACCTCGGATTTGCAACTTTGCATTCGGAAGGATACGATGATAAAATATATTTTTTCTTTACGAAAGCACCATAATTTTTCAAGATTTTTTTGCTCGTTTTCGTTCAGGTTTAAAAAAGAAGATTAGAATGAAATCCTGTAATGGTTACTTTTTTTAAATTAGATTGTATACAGTGATTGAGATTCAGACATTTGAATTTTCAAATTTAAATCCAATTTTGATAAACCTAACCTATAAATCTTATAAAAAAATGATTAAAACTTTTTTTTACTTGAGCTTACCATTATTGTTAACTGCTGTGAGCCAATGTGCCGAATTCTGTTGATTCGAAAGACGAAAATATCACCAAGTTTTCATAAAAGCACCTGCGATCTGATCACTGAATGCAGTTTCCCGCTCGAAAAATACGAGAATGTTGAGACACTTTCACTGATTAACTTCTGATTAACACATGACAAAATATACTAAATCTTCACTGTAGTTATAAAGCTGGCTTTGAGAACAATAAATCTGTCCATCTATTAATTAGTTCACTGGAAAAATTGAGCCGCGATGTAACCGTGCTCCGAAATTTTCTGAAATTAAATCTCCTATATTCGGTCAAAGATTCGGCGATTTCATGAAACTATTCAACAACTTTTATCGTTATAAGCTCCCAATTAGTAATCTAACACAATTTTTGAAGAAAAACTATGAAAATCACGTAATTTTAATCCCGAAAACACGCGCAACACGAAGCGACGATTTCAAGTACTGGATGCCCAGTTTGTAACTGACAAAAGTATATTGCCAACCTGATAACTTTATTTAATTAACAAATTTGAATTTCGAACTTCAATTATTTACAACTTCTGCAAGTTATGTGATTCTTTTGAGTTCACGCTTGTTTATTCAAGAGAAAGGATTTCCAAAGTCACTTTTTGAGGTTGAATTATAAAAAAGATGCTGGAAAATATGTTTCTTTAAACGATATAAATTTGTTGAATTAATAAAAATTGTTAGTTGGCAATCCTTGTCACTTCAGAAAAAATATTATAGAAAATGCATTATGGGAAAATCATCAGTAGAGTGTATAATATTATTTATATACTTCTCTAATCGAAAATATTTATAGGAAACTTTACTGTAGAAAATTTTATTATAGAAAAATCATTACAGAAAAATATTTATTCCCTGTATTTAAATATTATTTAATATTTTAAATATTATTTCCCTGTATTTGCAAAAAAATTATATCAAAATCATAGGCCGTCTTTTCAAATTCTTTGAATAACATTAATTGTTTTAAATTATTTTAAATCTCGTGAAATCTTTGAATTAATTTTTTTTAAATTTTAATTTTAAGAAACTGGTTGATTGTAGATCACCTAGAAAATTTCTAACGACATAAGCATTTCGATAAGCTTGTTCCTAGGAGACGATTCAAAACACTCTTCTGTGATTATGCTACGATATATTTCTATGGTGCAACATTTCCAGACAAACTAATTGATATTTGAACTCGAATCATTTATTCTCGTTGGGAAAATTTACACTTCATGTACTTTGAATATTTATAGCTGGACACTCTGAGTTAGCGCTTCTTTAGCTGAATTTATTATGTTACCTATTTATGCTCGTAAACTTTTCTTCGGTTCACACGCAACCTCATAGTTTCATTGCGCGAAAACGACTATGAGAATGACGATTTTCAAAGAGGACACTTACCTGTCAAATGCTTTTTGCGGTTTCGTCATATGTATTTATTTCTTCTGTCTTCTCTTCTGCTCCCAAACGAGATGACCATTTTTCAGGAAATGTAATTTACTTTCTTAATTCTCTAAAAAATGTAATTCCTGTTATTCTAAAGATGAAAAATTGAAATAACTATATTTGAAATTATCTAAATAATAAGGAGACTAGGAAATACATTTTTTTATTAAGTTAAAAGGAAGAAAGTCATTGATAAAAGTCTAAACATTGAAATTACGTATAAGTTTTAATTTATTTTTCCAAAGACTTCATTCACAATAACTTAATCTTAACATTCAACTCTCTTATAACAATGAGTAACGTTTAATTTTGGCACCAAATCGTTTCCAGTAAAATAAAATATCTTATTCATACTTCCAGTCATGTTTCGCTTCTAATCGAAAAATTACCACAGACACATAAATTGTACAAACATTACCAAAACAAATTCAACTTATTTTACAAGCAGCATAACAACTCACATTGTGATACAACGGACTTTCATTGTCGAACCTGCTATTTAGATCATAGGTATTTACTGGCCTGCGTCCCCTCTTTCACAAAAATTTGTCGATCATATTTTATTTACATTTTGACTTTGTCTAACAACGTCAATTATTTATAAGATAGAGATTCCTCTCGGCAAGGTTCTCATCATCCGAAACGGTACATTATACCTATTGATTGCACTTGTCCGAATTTAGATTCAATTCCGTTAACGATAGCAACAATACTTAAGGTAACGTGGAATACTGGCCTTCATTGACTATATCGATATCGAATCGATAACTTATTACAACCATATATCGACAAGAGTCCGTTTTTTAAAATAGTCGCTTTCTTGATATTTTTGGATTAAGGATTATCTCTTACAAAAAAAAGGCGAACCTTATCTGCTAGATTTACAAACTCTATTTACAGCGTACATATAATATTATATTTAAAATCATGATTAATCGATTCTGAAATATAATTGTCATGGATAATTCTCATTGTTTGTTCTTCTCTCGGTCCAAGTGCAATTACCACAGGATCACTAGTTCCAAAAATATAAATGCTCTCAGCCTTTGCAGAATAAAATCTGAAACATCAGCTATGAGGGAAGAACTGTGTCTTACAAATCGGTTACTCTTTGAGATCCGGCGCGTTAAAAGGAAACCTGTGTTCGGCAAGATGACCTTGTATCCACGGATAAAACGACGGCATAGAAATTGTCCGTTTTATAACGAGATTAAATTCACGTGTCTCTCGATATCGCACCTAAAAGGTACACAGAAAGGTGTATCTAAAAAATAAATTTAAAAGATACAACTAGAAGGTTCATCAAGAAGACACCAGCATCTTTCCAGAAATCACCGTGCCCTTTTCAAATCCACGAATCCGCATTAGTAAAAGGACAGAAGTCACCGGAAGTTGGTTTTGTTGTTCAAGTCTCAAGTTCGGTACCATCTGTTCTCCAGGGTTCAGAAGATGTAGGCTCCGCATCGGCAGATATCGAAGGCTTGTAAGTTGTAAGATAATGTGCTTCGCACTTCGACACGTGTCTATGGGTTAGTCCTTAGTACAACACGCTGTGAACACGTGCTTGCTCCTTTGATGTGTTTATCAGAGAACATGGTTCCAGATACTCTGACGGCACGAACATACACACGCGTGCTCATTAATTAAAACCCGCTAAGTGGTCCTGCTTTACGACGACGCTCAGCCTGTATCGACGTAATTGGACGGTTTGCTTGAGGCTGCTCGGAGGAAAGATCTCTTCAGAATCTTCACGAAATGCCTCATCAGTTTCAGCTTCGGAATTACATCAGCTTTTACGTCCTTGGGTAATTTCTCCAGTTCCAATGATATCAAGAGACATTCATAATTCGTAGCAAAGTTTGAAAGTCGTAACCTTCAATCACAAATTCCTAATTAGTGCTTCTCTTGGGTTTCATTCCATCAGCTCCTTTCCAAAGAGCCCATGCTAGATTCTCTATGTCCTTGTTGTAAGATCAATAGCCACATGTCGCCTTTTTGATGGTGGACTGTCTCTTCCGCTGATGTCATCATCCATATCAACATAGAGTTCATCACTTTTCCTACTTCTTGATGAAGTACCCGACTTCATGGAAAGATCAATAGGGTTCTCTTGCGGGGAGGCATGATGTGGACTTCGAGGTGGAGAATTAGGTTCAGATTGAGTCTTGTGCGAAATGGGCGTTGATCTCTGACTCTTCAAGACCGCATCGAGATAAAATCGTTTTGAGTACTCGATGTGATCATTCTCTGGAGATAGAGGTGTATTCGACCTCGTATTGTGATTCTGTTCTAATCTATCGTTATTGTTATTGGTACAATTCTCATTATCGGTGGTGATAGTTGGCGTATTGCTACTGCGAACAGGTGATTGTGGAAGAGTGGAATGGTTAATCAGAGGATGGGTTGCTCCATGGGATGAAGCATAGAGATGATAAGGAGAGAACATGGTTAGATTTGGTGGGGGTAAGAAAGCAGGTGGTAGGATAGACATCCCTCCTAAATGGAAGCCCAAAGGTAACCCCATGATTTCTTTACCCAAAGTTGATAAATCCGAGGGATGATGGAGATGGGAATGAAGAGGTCTGAAGCTAGGATGATGTCCAAATGTTGCTCTCCTTTCCGATACTTCAATTGAAGAGTCGCTGTTGTGAGATTCCGGTGAACTTATGCTTGGCGAGGTTGAATTTTTGTAGTCTTCGAGACCTAAGAGGAGGACATCATCCTTCCTGGATGTGGAATGAATTGGCGGACTTGTAGGGTTTTGTCTAGACTGCTGATTCTGGAGAGTATGATGCTGTTGCTGTTGTTGCTGCTGTTGTTGCTGCTGTTGCTGCTCCTGGAGAAGACAGTGGATTTTGAACCAATTGGAGCGTCGGCCATATCTGGAACCCGATTTTGACATGCCGACTAGTAAACACTTCCGGAGTCGACATGCTTTGCAGGCTGTTCGGTTCTTTTTGTTTATCACACATTCTCCTCCGTTCTTGCATTCTGATATGCTTGTGAGGTTGTTGTAGGACCGACCAAAGAAGGACTGAAACAAAGAAAGAAAATTGATTAGTTGGGTAATCAGACAGGAGTGAAATTATCAAGTGCTGATGAAATGCGGCGATTATTCGCGCCTTTGATGTAATGGATCACACGAGTATAATTGTTTTGAGAGATAATTGTCGCCAAGGCGGAGGAAATGAGAGCGTAGGTATGGAAAAAATGATAAACTCTAGAGACAGTATCGGTACGGTTAAACGGCTTGTAAGCCGGTGCCTAACATTATGTCAGCGGGACACGTTAGCGTAATCACGCTCTCATTGTCTCATTCATCGAGAGCGAAGGGGCCCGACCGTGTCGGGCCCTCGACCGACCCAAGGCGCGTGCGGCCTACTACTGTGCTCAAGCTAATTGCCCAAATGGTGCAACAAGCGCGATTCCGACATCGCTCGGTTTCGCGTTGGTGTTGCATCTTGCTCTTCTTGTACAAACCTCTATCTAATAAATAAAAAATTATTCATTATTCACATTAAGTCTCATAATAACAACGCTTTAAGGCAAATCTTGTATGTATTGAAATAGTTAATGATTCATGGATTATTATCAATACTTTATTATTTTTATCATCCCAAGATGCTTCAAGGATTTTTGGATCCAATGTTTACACAACAAATCTGTAGCAATACCTGATGTGTAAAATTCGATTGCGAGGTTCGTTAGTGGTAAATTATGAATGGATATAGGCCATCAGAGGATTGTGTAATCGCGATCGCGTTCCGCGCAAGGAATTTGGACTATTTGAAGGGGAGCCTAGCAATTCATAAAACGCGTCGAGGAGCGTCGTGTATTGTCCACTTTCGCTTTGCCCGTTTGTCCAGTAATAATATTATTAATAGTTTATGGTTCGTTTGTCCTGAAAACGAGCTCTTCCTGCGACCCAGTGCTCTCATTGACCGCACCACCGAGACTCACTACATGACAAACTGTAGGCAAATTGCAATTTGTAATCAAGCCCCCTTGCTTCTCAATCGTTCTACATGTTGTTGAGGACGAGTCCTCGACGCCCATTATTGAGCAAGAAGCTTTTAAGTGTGTCCGGAGTTTATGCTATTGTAACTCTAGCTAAGAAATTACAAAGAAACGAGCGTAGCTAATTTCTTTTTAACTCTTCAGTTTGTTAAGAAAGAGTTCGAGGGGTTGATCATTCGAATTTCAAAAGATTTTAAAGGACGAATTTTGATCAGTTTTTGTCTATTCATTATTCTTATTCATCTACGAGTTCGGTATCTACTGCCAGATAATAGCTACACCAAAATTCAGCCTACAATAAAAAGGCTTAAACCTTTTAAGAGTTTAGTTTTTTATACAAATGAATTTGATGATGATATATTAAATGCCCTTGGAGATGTTGAGGCAATTAGATTATTTTTTAATTTTATTCATACTATTGCAGCCAAAGTGTTTAATTTATAGACAAGTATAGATTTGAAGAGAAAGGGGATAAAAATCAGGGGATTGAAAGAGATAGGAGCGAATTGAGCTTAACAAAGAGGTAGTAAAAGATAAGACAGAAAGGGATAAATAATCTAGGGAGAACTGGAAAATTTCATCTGGCAACATTGGATCTTGTGAAAAAGTGATACGAAATGGATGGTCATTGTTTGGCAAGGACTTGAAATATCGTAAATATCATAAGACAATCGTAATGCTTGGAGTCGGTCTATGGACACGGGTGCACGGGACTGCGACAGAGACGATGACACAATCGAGAAAATGCTACCATTACGTCTCCCTGGTGGTGTACTTGCGCAAACCGCCTCTTCGCGTCCTCGCCAACAGCGTTTTCATCGTCCACTCGCCTTGAGAGAGGGTATTCGCAAATTTTCGTTCTCAAAAGAAGATTAAGAAACCATATAGTTATTTTCCCTGATTAGCTTCATGAAATAATCACTATGTTATAATTGAAAATAAATTACAAGTTAATTTTAAATGAATTCGCGAATGGTACATCAACATCTTTCGGGGACTTCTGTGAAACCTCCCTTTCTTCACTTATTACACGATGTTAATTTCCGTTTCTTATGCTGAAACCATGCAATAGCTACCGGAAAAATGATACGCATCTCTCATGCACCTGAAGCTATATCATTGTGAGTTGTAATTGAACTATCAGAATCCGCATGTTATGATCTTGCCGTGAAGATTGCAGTTTTCTACATTTTCCCTTCGACCTAAAACCGTTTCCGTTTTTGTTTAAAAACATCATGTTTATGTTCTTTATAGAAATTGAGAAAAATTGATGTACATTTTAAAAACATGAATCGAATCTCTTCTTTTCTTCTTCTTGGCTATGCTTGGGGAATATAGAAAATAAGTAGCTGCTCGAAAGTAATTACAGGTGTGGTGATTATGTCAGGGTTTAAAATTAAGCCTGCATTTAAAGTGAGATTCGAGTGAATCATTAAGACTTAAGCACTGCGCTCTAGATAATTTCTATTGTGTAATGCGTCCATGAATGAGCTTGTCTCGCGATTCCTCGTCCATATGGCTGGCTGGTCGGTTTCGAGCAAGAGTGGTTGAAAAGTAGGGCCCCTTCCGGCGCTTCGCACTTGTCCGCCGCAATTGTTTCCGCCCTAGTTACTGATTACGTCAGGTCGACATTGTTTCGTTTCGTTATTTTCGTTTTCAGGCCCATCGTAGCATGTCACCGTCCCCTCCTACACCACCCTACCATCACCGTCGCCAGAGCACCATAACCATCGCCATCGGTTTCTCTCCACCATGACCATCAGTGATACCGATGCTGCTATCCACCTGTAGCAACCGATTTTGCTGGAGGCGTACCGGATTACTTCCTCAGGTCCTGACACGTAATTTTAGGGATACTAGGAAGTCAACATTATTATTTGTTTTATTTCTTACAACTTCAAGTCATTCAGAAACCATTAAACCAATCACTCCCTTCATCTGATTTGGTGGAAGGGAATTTAGAGATCCAAAACGATTTTGTTTTCCTTCTTACAAATTCAATTCATTAAAATTCAATTTTAGGGACAATTGATACTTGATTATTTTTGATGAAATGCAAATAGAAACTTGATATTTTATTAGTGGGTTATAGACTTGACATTGTCTATATGTAGAGCGCTTTATTTTTTCCAATTTAAATAACAGGAAATGCAAAAAATGGGCCTCAGGGAACTAAAAGCTAGACTTGATAGACGCTAGACGGTCACGGGCCGCGGATTACTGCAGAAACCGTTGCCCAGTTTACACGGACACTTTGGGCCCCTCTGACATGCATGCCTAGCCATACGTTTAACCTCGCCTCCATGCCGGGTCGTGAAAGCGATCGAGCTCTTTGCGAAATTCCAGCAGTACGAGCAGTCAACAAGTTGAAGAAAAACAAAGAAAATTTCAGATTTTACTAATTTCGATAATTTCGTAATTATGATGCTGATTTTTACATCTTATCTAAAATGAGAATGTATGTCTGCAAAACGACTTTCGTTTATTTCATAAAAATCTCGACGTTTCAAGACCCCCTTAGTAATTGCGAAAATTGATATTAAACTTAAGAAAATCTTTGAAAACACGTCTTGGATAACAAATATTTGTGAATTAAAAATTCATTTTGTCATTTTAATCATTTTGAACATTTTTAAATCATTGAAAATGACAAATTATAAAAATTATAATACACCTCTTTTGAAATGATCTATTTCTCAATAAAATTGCAATTTTTTATTACATTTTGATCGGAGAAGGTATTAGATGTGTGTGAAATTTGACTTTCGTCATTTGTGTTAAATGGCCACGTTTTATGACCCCGCTGAATCCTAAAATTTTTTTTTTACGAATCTGACTGTGTGAATCGAGCGCGAAGCGCGAGTGTTCTGATGAGAATGTGTTCCTTAAGGTCGATAAAAGTTGGTAAGTTGGTAGTTTTGATGGACATAAAAGAAATTCTGTTTTTTTTAATTAAGGTTCAAATACTCTACCTCGTAATAAGCGTTGAACTGAGAAGAATTCAGAATTTTTATTCCTACGAATACGCGATTTTACCTCCGTCTAAAAATCTCCCAACGGGAAAAGAAAAAGGCAAATCCTATTCCCCTTAATCAACTCGGTAAAATAAAACGGAAGCGTATTAAAAATAATTAACAAAGAGAAACACGCAAGATGGAATAGAAAAGTTAAAAAAAATATATTTTATAAATAATTATGCTTTACTTAGATATATCATTACATATAATTGCACTTGTTTAACCTATTTTTTTCATTCATTAATCGTTTTTTAAATTATATATATTTTAATAATTTTTTTAAACATGTTAAAAATAAATCTGTTGATTTGAAGGAATAAAATATATTGAAAACACATTCTCTTTTGGGGAATAGGAAGCATGGAAATAGATATATGAATCAGCTTCGGAGACATCCAATTCTTATGAAAATATTCAGTTTGCTCCATTCAACGCTTGTTACCGGGTATTTCTCTTTACATAACTGCCATATTTCAGGAAGTCAATATTTTGCTCCAGAAATTCTCTTACCTTACATCCCTCGCAGGTGAACGCACCAAAGTGGAAACCAGCCGCAGGTTCCCCACACACCTTGCACTGCTGATTCATCTGGAACATTAAGAATTTACGTGTTACGTATATTGATCCAGGAAGGTATAGTTTTCGGAAATTGGCTTTCACCATTAAAATAATCTATGACGAATCCACCATCATGCAAAACCAAACATATATTTCCTGAATTAACAGTATCCAAATGCTTGAATTATTAAAATATATGAATACATTTGTTTATGTACATTTTTAAAAGTCCTCACACAATAATAGATATTAGGAAAAAGTGATGAAGTAAGTTACGAATCCAGGAAATCTAAAATAATCCCCGCTCTATTATTTATGCGGCGAAGAGAGGAAAAACGTGTCCCCCGTTATCTGAGATTGTGCAATTGCCTGATATTTTCATAACGACCTGCCAAATCCACATAATGTAATCGTTATCCCGCATTTGCTTTGATCGGTCGATTGCCAGGAAAATAAGAGAGGTAAAGCGCGTTGCGCAATTCACTTGGCGCGCGCGAATCGCTGAATCGTAGCAAAGTGGTGCGTGTTACGTTCAACGAGCGGAAAACTCCTCAACTTTTTTTTCTCCTTCACTCCTTCAATAGTGCACTCTTCTTTTCTGATGTCCTTCCAGAAAAGCGGGCGAAGGCGACGACCTTTAACGCCGTTTCCGCCGACGATCTAATTGGGGCATCCGTTCTTTAATTGGTGCATTGAATCACCATCGCTCTCTTTACCAGGCTAGATACATCTACTTTCTTGATATTAGACTCCATATTTACCAATCGATTTTTAACTGAATTTCAGCAGAGTGACGAGAAATATTTTAGCTGCTGACGATGCATCCACAATATTGATTTATCCTGAGATATATTGGGTTGAGAGTCGTAAATTTTGGTTGAAAAATTAAACTTTTAAAGAATCTAGGAGAATTATGAGTGACCCATATCTGCATTTCTGAAGACACAATGGCGACTTTCATACATGACGAGCAATCGCTAAATGGGAAAGTAAATTTGAGCTAATGGAAGAGACATCGATGTATTTGATCAACGGTCTCTTTCTCTCTCCTGACCTACACCCTAGAGTCGTTGACTCTTCTCATTTGCTGCTGAGAACCGGATGGTGTATGATGTAGATTGTAGTAAATAGTCCTAGTAAGCATTAGCAGTAACTATAGTGGTATAGTCTCAAGTGTTTTGAAATCTTCACCATTCTTTCCATACCCTTCCTTTTTCCTCTTGACCGAAGATCAAGATGAAAAACTTGCATGGGTTGAAAGTTGAAGGCGGAATAGCGGAAGACAATTTCTAATTGCTGGCTGTATTATCTACTCTAAACAGCTTTGATCATTATTGTCAAGCTAATGAATCAGCCGGTTCCACAGTTAGCAGAAGGAAGAATTTCACCGTTGCGCGACAGTTCTATCGCAATTGTTCATAGCTAATGGACAATGTTAACTTGGGACTTGACTCGATTATAGCGCGAGCGCAATATTAGGATGGAGCAATCGGTGGGTGTGTGGTTAAATCGATTTCAATCTCTGGCTGACAATTTGTTTCGTGTTAAAAAGAACGAGAAGCCACGGTTCAGAGAGGATTAGTGCTCCAAGGAGAAAGAGATCGAGATATCGATCTGATCTAAGGCAGATCAATGGGCTAACCTAAAGTCAGATAACCCAACAATTGAGACGCGATAGTCGATAGTCCATTGACTCGACCAAGCCTCTAGTGTTCCGCAAGCTAAACTGATCACAGGTGTACATCCGGCATCGAATGTTTATTCAAGGTGGCACTCTACTCATTAATTAAAAAGAAAAATGTCATTTAATAACTTAGATAGACTTAAGATGGGGTTTTCTTTAAGACCACTTTAGCTAATTTGCATGTTATGAAAATTGAAGCCTTTCTTATTAGTAATTTCTTATTCTAGATGTCTTTCACTGATAACAACAATTGTATTCAGGGTATGAGATTGTATTCAAGATGGGCAGATGATAATTATTTGACTTGTGTTTGTAGATATCTTTTCTAAACAAGTGGTGTAACGAAATGTTGAAGTTTTTTTGAAGTTTTAAGAAATCTCTTCAAATTCCATAAAAATCTTCAAAATAATAAATCTCTCTTGAAACCTGTTAAAATTCGTGAAAATTTCTTTAAATTCTTATTCTTAGAAACCCCTTGAATTTCTCTAACACTTAAAATTCTTTTAAGAG
>JAUESI010000008.1:1983058-1995686 GCA_032275145.1 Synergus laeviventris | reverse complement strand
CGCTTGGAAACTTTGAAGGGTGATTTCGCCCCCTAAATATAAATTTAGTTTTGGCTAAAATACCGCATGTCAAGAGACTTTTTTAATTGAAGGTATACTACAATAATTTTTTATTTAAAGTTGAAGTAAAGAACGAAAAACTGACCTTTCGTTACAAGTTACCGAAATAAAGTAACGCGTTACTCCCAAACACTGGAAAATAATAATAGCAGAATAATATTAAATACAAAAAAATAGGAGAAATATTTTCAATTTTTAATATAAATATATATAAACACTTATCAATTTATAAAATATTGAATTTGAAACTAGAAGCGAGATTTTTGAGTATCTTATATTTTTTCTATGCCATAGAGATTATTTTAGAATTGAAGATGCTTAGAATGTTTTTTAGGTTCCAAACATAAGTGTCGTAAAGAAGTTGTAAAACGTTTAGCAGAGGAATCCGATTTATCTTCAGGTATACGAAACACCGAGGTTAAAAAGTTTGAAATTTTTTTTCGCCCTTCTTTCTGTAATAAAACTTTCTGTTCAAGGTTGCATGCTTTTGTAACCATTTTTAGGGCCTTTTTACGCACTTGTACTTTCTTCAAAAAACGAAAGTTTCAAATCTACGTCTATAGGAAATGGATGGCACATTCCATCAATTTAGTTCACAATGCTTTTTTCTTTTTAATGTGAAAAAACGTCTTCTATATTTAACGTGGATTTAACTTCAGCAATTAAGAGTTTGAATTAATTTGAAAAACTAATAAACATAGAATAGACAACTATACACATTAAAATTGTAGGTTG
Source organism: Synergus laeviventris (assembly GCA_032275145.1). Classification (NCBI taxonomy): domain Eukaryota; kingdom Metazoa; phylum Arthropoda; class Insecta; order Hymenoptera; family Cynipidae; genus Synergus; species Synergus laeviventris. The sequence continues at coordinate 1,994,891 of JAUESI010000008.1, read as the reverse complement.
GAGACAAACTCAATTTTACAAAGCTATATTCTTTCGCACTGTGTACTTAAACGTGAAAGGCATATCATTTTCTACTTTTTACATAGCGGAAAAAAGTAATTGACTCAATGAATTACCACGTAGAGTCTAAATAAGGATATTTCAATCAAATAATAACTTTAGAATCCGCCCGTGTATTTTTTTATTAACAATCGATTGCGTTAATTAAATCAAAATAAAAAATAAATATGTTTTCCAAAGTTGCGAATATTCTAAAAAGAAACCTTAGTTTATTCGACTACCGAAACCCCTTTCACATAACTGTAGTTGGATTGGCAAACGATTTTCGAGAGTGAAAACAGTCGCGACCTTGATACCATTCTTTTTCTCGGCTTTAATCGCGCGAAAGTAATTAAAGCTATGGTTTAATAGACGCGCGAGAAACGGTGGTCGTTACACGGCGCACGCGGGAAAAATGAAAAACGTTAAAAGAATGGCAAACTATATTGTGTAATGCAATATACGCATCCACGTGCGTGAATGTGATAAAAGGCATAGAATTTTATGGCACACATGCCTGCCGAGTGAAATAATGGATAATGCACCTTTTTAATTGCAGTCGGTAAAGAGAGTAACAAAGGGTATTAAACAATCCACAGTGTTTTTATTTTTATCTCGTCGACTTATATATACAGTTAACTCAAGTGGATATTTATAGCGCGCCAATATTTTTTACAATACCGCCTATATATATTCGCCAGAACTTTTATTGTAATGGCTACAGTACTGAAACTTGTACCTAGTGGCAAGCCTTTTGTATGAACAGTACCTGGATCAGTTTCAGAGTGGCGATTCAGAGGACAATTGTAAATTCTCGGTCATTTCCTGGTTTTTCCCGGCAAACTAAAAGTGACATTTATATTTACCGCAAAGTGCAAAGATATTTTAATTCATCACTTTCATTCTAAAAATCCTCTAACACAGTCGAGGGAAAAATTGTAAAATTTTTTTTTTTCATTTTATTTCTTTAAATTTATTGAATTGAGAATATCAAAAAAAGTGCCCAAAACCATTTTTGTTTTATATTTTATATATTTTATATTTTAAGACATTCTGAGTAATTTTAAGAAATTTGAAAGATTTTATTCTAATGTGGAAGAAATTAAATGAAATTTCTTAAAATTACTTGAACTTTTTAAAACCATTTTTAATCTTCTGTAAATGTTTTAAAGTCGTTTGAAATATTTCAAAATCCCTTGGAGTTCATTAAAGACTCCTGAAATATCTTGAAATCTTATTAAATTCGTGGAAATCTGTTAAAATGTCTTGAAATCTTTGGATTTCTTTTAAAAATCCGTTTAAATACTTAAAATCAATAAAAACCTCTTAGCATCCCTTAAAATTTGTTAGAAATTCTTTAAAATCTTTTTATCGCTCAAAATTTCTTAAAATCACTAAGAGTCTTTCAAAACCTTGAATAATGCCGAGAACATTTCTGCTGGTGTTTTGAGAATATTCTAAACTTTACAAAAAATATTTCTATTCCAATAAATGTATATAGATAATTACTGAAAGAGTGAAACCTTGAATGTTACTGTGGTTAGAAGTAAGATCCGGGTTTTTTAATATAAATTCCTGTTCAAGTCACCACCCTAAGTTCTTCTGATATCTGGCTCAATAATATGCGCTATAAAATAATATGAGGAGGCAGTGACGTCCTAAGTGTGTGCGTTTCTCGTTTTCTTGCAATCGTTTCTCACGCAGAATCTATCATCAAAGCTGCGATTTTTCTCGCTACTTTTTTTTCCCTCTCTAATGCACTCTAGGATTTATAATCCTGATCGCGGACGAATAATGTAATAATTAATCAACGTTCGGATCAACCGTAGACCGCGGCAGAGGTTTATTGAAAGGGGCTCTTGGCATAGGATAGAAATAGGCAATATAGGCAACAGGTATTTTGTTGGAGACTACAGCTACAGTGTTATAGCGTAGAATTTTATTATAGACAGACATGCGATGGGAACATAGTGCACTGCTGATATCGCGAGGATCGTTACAGATAATAATCTCAGGGTTCGATGTGTCTACTGAATTAACTAATTGCTTGGTGATCAGTATGGTGCTTGATTTTTCACTCGATGCTCTTGCAACCTGCATACCGCTTGTGGCGAATGGCATAAACGTTGGAAATACTGTCGAACCGTGACGCTTGACGCTTCGTGTCCCGATCAAAGACAAAGAAATCGCTCGTTACCTATACGAGAAACTATTGTGAAATAAACGCCTTCTCTATTTCATGATATGCAAGTTTGGTGATGGGACATGGGACATCAATTTATTTAGAACAATATAACCAAATGAAATGAAGACTAATCTTCTTCACAAAGTAGACCCCTATACTAGCTACATATATGAATTTATAGCATTCACTCGAGTTGATAGTTTTTTTTTCTAAAATAATTATTTGCCTTATCTTCATTAAAAATACATGTTTACAAATATTGTTGGTATACTTACTGAAAACGTTGTGAATAGTAAAAAAAATGCTGTAATCATTTGGATTTTGGAAAATTTGATCGATTTTACATATTCATGTACAAAATGTTAAGTAACGATAAACACTGGTACAGTTTGATTACAATGATTAAACTTTATTAGTTAAGAAGTAGAGTAATTTATCGAAGTATAATGCATTAATTATTGGAATTAGAATTGCAAATAATGAAACTGAGTTCAGTTCACTTATAATTGAAACAGATAGAATGCATAATATGTAATTTATAAAATAATAGATCATTCAATGAAATATATTAGTATTAGCAGCGTTAATAATTCTAATGAACCCAATTACACTTTTGAACCCTGTTATACATTTTCTTCCATCTATATAAGGTAGAAAATATAATTTATAGGGGCTATGACATTCTGAGAAACAAAAATTAATTCAGATTCACGCTTATTAGTTTCTTTTGTTCCATCCCCTCCAATTAATACGAACAGAACCCATCCGAGTGTAACCGAGCCAAGTGCTGTTTAACTTCGGTGATTGAATGTCATGGATATATTAACATAAACATAAAAGGCCTCCTTCGTAAAAAAGATTTACTCTTCATTGCTTAAATATTAAAAACTGACCTTCGAAATCTGAAAGAAGCTGCCAAGAAAAGTAAAATCCGAGTCTCTTTTCCTCAAACTGTCACAAGTAGTATTCCATTTTCACTCTTGCAATTGCACCTTTCCTCAATACCAATTGTCAATATAACTGACGACTAGTTCACGGAAAGGTCACCAAAATGATAAATTATTGAAAATCCGCACGTGTCATTCACAGTTTTCACATTAACAAAAATAAATCCTTGATTCACCACTAGTCTCTAATTTCCCTAAAGATAATCAAAAGTCCAAAAGGACACGATGCAATGAGCCACAAGATCCACAAAAATTGGTGACACAACAAGTCCCAAAATGATGGACCAGTTCCAACCCTGTCCCGCGCCCATGAAAAACGAGAACCGCCGGTTGTGGTATCGCGGGAAGGAACCAGAAGAAACGGAAGGTGTCAATGCGATGATGACCGTTAGGTGAATGACTTTTTAGAAGCGACGGTGTCTTGCCCGTCCGATTGTTGAATCATTCCCCACCTGAGCGGCTGCGATTTTGGTCCGTCAGTGCCAGGCGTAGCAGCGAATGGCACGCTCACTACTGTCAGGGGGCCTCTTTTGTGCGCGCTCTCTCTCTAGTATGCACTTCTTAGGGGCCTTATGAATACTGTTTGTTGGATCGCGATGTAAGCGTGCGAGGGTCCATCCACTGTACAGGTGGGCCGTGGGTCCCGTGGGTTCTTCGACAATGGTGGGGGAGAATCTCGCCTGATGTGGGACTTACCATCGAGGGCCTCGTCCAGAGGGTGGGAGTAGAGAGGAGGGGCCTCTCTTGCGCCCCTCTTTTTTTACTCCCTCCTTCGTATCGCGTGATGTAGCCTGTCTTCCCACCGCTGCAGCTCGGGTCTATGACATATCAGAAATCATATGGCAATGATAATATTTATGTTTATCAGGGTCGGATTAGGAAAAATATTTTTAACTGATCCTAGTCCATTCTGAGGAAACTTTTCAATTAGAATATAGCCAAGCCAGTTACTCTCTGACCAAGCTATATATTCGAATTAGAACAACTTGAAAATCTGTTTACACACCTAGTGAACAAAATATTTGGATGAAATATCAGGCGTCTAATCTGACGAAAATGAAAATTGTTTTTCAGTTGTATTTACAAACACAGTTCGAAAAAGGTCATATCGAGCATTAGAATTTGAATTTTTGTTTAAATTTTTATCCAGAGCTATTTTCACTCTCAAAATTAACACACTTTTTTTATGTTTTATGTATTTCATAAAAGTAGAAAATTTCATCTTCAGCAGATTAGATGTCTGATACTTCAGGCAAATAAGCAAAGTAGAAGATTTTGAAGGTTTATAATACAATATTAAAAACCATTCTGATTTTTGTAAATTAATGGCGCGATCAAAGTATTGGTTAAAGCATGATATTTAATTAAAGTGGTTTATAAACAACCTTATGTACAGCACAGTTAGTGTTCAGTAATTCTATTATAATGCATTCTTTTGATGTATTCGGTTACAGTCTCTATTTTTAATGCCTCATGCATATTTTGTATTGTAGTATTTTCATTAAATCTCCCAATGAGGCGTTGGAATTTTTTCTGTGTTACTTGCAACTTTCTATAATTAGTTTGACAGGTGATATTCCAAACAAGGCAAGTGTGATTCAAAGCAGGTCTAATTAAATTTTAACTTCTTATACTCTACAGAAAATTCTAAAAATTCTACGGAAAAGTCAACTGCAGAGATAAGGTATTTTTTAAATTCAATGTGAGGAAGGTGTACAAAGAGTGCAAAACACACAAATTGAAATCGAGCCATGTTTTTTAAATCAGATTGCATAAACCATTTGATTCGCAATGACATCTTCAGCACTATCATGATATGTATGTTTATTTACAATTCATAGAGCAATATACTTTTCACTCAAGAAATCATCGAGTGCTTTGCCAGATAAGATGCGATGAGAGTGTTTGCGTATCGAAGAGACGAGAGGGTAGGTATAATAATAATGCAGCCTGATGTGAGAAAATTGTGCGCTTACTTGTGTAACAAGTTAATCATGAATATCAGGAATAATCACATCACAGGAGTCGATTTGCAATTGGAAAAATCGTCCTCTTGGGCAATGATGTTCATGCTTCACGCGCCTTTTCATTTGCATAGGGAAGAGTCCGGTTTGATGGCTGAGAAAGCTGTTTGTATTCCAGGTGAAGCGAACTAAACCCTGCGGCATGGACTAGGAAAGTTTCTTTGGTTTTTGTCAATTGAATAATACACGGAACCACCAAGGAGAAAACTATATTCTAATCGTGGGAAGCTTGTTAACAACTTTTATTATAATTTTTCATACTCAAATTATTCTTCTTCTAATTCAAAAATAATATTTTATATTGAACGTTCTTGAGTTGTTTCTATTCAAAAGGAAATTTAATGAAACTTTAATGTATAAAGAATTTCGAATTCGAAAATAAGAAGTGGAACTTTTCCAAGCAGAATAAAAATTTCCAATTTCCCAATTCGTTTCTAATCGACTTCCACAAAATTTCCACTCCTGCCCGAATTCTAATTATTCTAGATCTGACAGTGAAGGCGAAGCGCGTTAATATCGTGTGGAAAGGTCAGGATCCGACCGAGCGATAATTACTTACGATTCCCATGTCTATAGGATCAGAGCGCTTCGTTAGGCCCCGGGCAAAATCGTAATTAACTAAGTACTGCACACATTTACCCGGACACGGATGTTAGAGATACAATGGACGCATTAATTTTGCTCTATACAAATATGGTGTTACAATGTGTTAAGTGTTAACCGCAGGTCGAAAATCTAGAAAGTGTAATTCCTGACAGCTATGGTAGAATAGATTAGTTTAAGAAAGGATATATTGAGGTGTGATTTAATGTTCTGCTACTTACAACTACAACACTATTAAACGTAAGTTTATCATAGTTTATGCGGTTGTGAGATACATAAGTCTATTCCTTAATTTTATCTATTTTTTTTTCTTATAATTAATGGTGTCCTTGGCAAAAGTGTAAATTTATATACAATTTTTCAAACTTGTAGATACATCTAAAATTTTAGATTAAAGATTTAAAGGAGAGGAATTAAATGATTAAAAATTAAAATAATAAATTAATATTATTAAAATGAATATTACTAAAATTGTAAATAATCAATTATATCCAAATACGTGTTTTTTCAAAACCTGAATATTTTATTTTTAAAATTTTAAGCTACTTTTTATTATACCTATATATTTAGGAGACTTATGCTTTTGGAAATAAAATTTTTACTCTGCTCTACTTATATACTTAAAATAATGAAGATTACGGAGAAATACGTATATTTCATGGTAAGGAGAATAACGGTCCTTGGGAAATAAAAATGTCTGAGTCTGGTCTAGACCAGTCACGGAAAATACCCTATTTTTCAAGCCAGGGAAAAGGTCCACTATGGGAAGTTATACCACTATAGATTATGGTATCATAAAACGATTATGTTGTCTGCACCGATCGCTTAATCGCGGTCTTTGGGTTTTATTATCCAAGTTTTTTCTTACATTAAAAAAAGATGCGCTTGTGGGATTAAAAAAATCATAAATAGCCTACACAAAAATAGTTTTATTTTTTTGGGTGCGTTTTACAATAGCCAAAACGGGTGTACCTTTTCTTCAAAGAATTGGGGCAAATCTGGTATCCAGTAAAAAAAAAAACTAGGCTGTAAACTCCAAGTTTGCCGATGCTCCAAACATAAAATCATAAATTTTATTCGTTGTAGTTTTTTTTTAACTTTTTTTTTACGATCTTTTTTTATGAGCTTACATGTCGGTACAATTTTTACCTTGGTTGTTGAGGAAAGGACGTTTTTTTCGGGTCATTACTTTCTTTCATATATATATCAGTATATATATATATACAGTGAGAAAAATAATTTTTTACACCACTCCCAAATTCATGGCTCTTGGAGATTTGCAGTGTTTAGGACCCAGAAAAAAATGAAAAAGAAAGCACAACAGTTTAAAAAATTGAAATTATATAGTGCTGTAAATATAAAAAATATTGAGGATTTTTTTAAGTCGCGGATGGTGTGTTTTTTTAGAGTGGGTCAATGAAAATTAAGTCATTTTAAAAAATGGTTTTAAACTTATATTTGGTTCTTTGGAAATAAAAAGAACATGTTTTTTAAAATGAGGACTGAGTTTCTAACTCGGAATTTAAAGCTGCTGGAGATTTTGACAGTACTTGTCGTTGAACTGTCTTTCAAAGAATTGTATGATTTTCACCTAGACAAGGAACATTAGAAGGTGCGGCCAAGATGATGCGGTTCTTCGAAAACTTTAAGGAAGACACGCACGGCCTGGTAATTGCGTTCGTGCGATGTACCTACTATGCACTGAAAAGAGATTGCGCTAATCCTTTCCGTGACCTTTTCTCGACTTTGTTGCTGACTCGATCTAAGCTGGCAACGCGAGATTTTTCTATTCTTCGACACTTGAGAGCAAGGAATCACCGTTCGCCAGGTCGAACACACTTTCATTCCTTAACCTTCTCACAGATGACACTACATGTTCCGCACCTGTTGTGCACCTGCAAGATTTAGCCCCAACATCAGTTTTGTAAAAATGATCCAAAACCGCAACCATATACAAATTTGTTTGAGGGTACTGTCCGAGATGGATTTTCGCATTTTATCATCGACGATTTCCACAAGTTTTTTTCTGTAGAATCCATATTTGAAATATGAAAATCATTTTTATTAACTTAATTATAGTGTTTTTTTTGTGACTAAAAAATATATTTTGAATAAAAATATGGTGTGAGGGAGTCAAGAAAAGCTTACGTAATTTCGGGGAGGAGGTAAGGAAATGATGGGAAGGGGGTAAATGATCTTAAAAGTGTTTACGTAATACAGCCCCTATAACAGAAGCATCTTGAACCTTCTAATTGTATGTGGTATGAAATGAAAATTGGGACCTTGACTTAAATAGATGGTGGACCAAATCCCAGGTGCCATATTCTTGTTTGTGCAAAAAATGTATTTATTAATCAAGGGGATTAAAACTAAACCGATCGACTGTACATCTATATTTCTAACTTCAAGATAATTATTTCAGGATATTGCGCAATTCATTCATCTGAATTCACTGACTTCGGGAGATTCAACCGAATTAAAGTCACCTGAATTCTGAAGTTTCTTAAATAGCTATTGAATTCTTCTGAAGTTGCTGTTAGTGACTGGAAGTGATTCTAATTAAGGAGTGTCTAAGTAATTTTAAGAGGTTCCCCAAAATTTTAAGTAAGTATTTTGAATTATTTTAAATGATTTTTACAAACTTTCAAAGGAATTGAAGGGTTATTGTAAGAAACTTTAAGAGATGTTAAATTATTTTAAGAGTTTTTAAATAATTAAAATTGATTTTAAATAGTTTTAAGACTTCAAGTTTCTTCAGACATTTTAGAAGAATTCAAAATGACTTCAAAAGAGATTTCAAGTGACTTTCAGGAGATTTCATCGACTCTTCGTTCTTAATTGAAAAAATTGTATAACTCATAAAATACAAAAAATATATTCCACCAAATATTTTATACTTCTATCAAATTAATAAAGCTTCGGGTGCAAGAGGTCCCAATTTTCATAATTTTTGAGAATTTAAATTAAAAAATAAATATAAAAAAGAACAAAAAGTCGGGATTTGTCTGGGATTTGAATGCGGTACCTCCTTTAGGAATTGTTGATATCATCGAAATCTTGTGAAATTCATTGAAAATCCTTCAAAGTAAATCTTTAATATCATTTAAAATTCCTTGAAATACTTGAGAAAATTGTTTAATTACACTCGGACCCCAATAAGAGACTACCCGCTTCCTGACATTCTCAGAAACTGCGTCGGTCGCAAACTTAGATGAGGGAAAGTGCGGGGAGGAGTAAGAGTCTCGGTGACTGGTGCCTTTCCCTGACTCTCAGGCGCTGTTTTATTGGAGTCCGAGCAAACTTCAAAATCTTGAAAATTATCTGAATTATTTTTTAATTCTTTCTAATACATGTCCCATGCTAACGGGTAGGACAATTATAAAACGACATCTCACTTGGCTCGTTGGTCTAGGGGTATGATTCTCGCTTCGGGTGCGAGAGGTCCCGGGTTCAAATCCCGGACGAGCCCAACTTCAACAAATTTTTATTTAGACATTCTATTCTTTTTTTTCCCAACAATTATGAAAATTTTGAAAAATGTTATATCAGAGCTATACGGTAAAGTATATTAAAAATTCATTACGAATTATGTAACAAGCATATATGTTAATAAAAGTACAATTTTGACGGGTAATGTGATTAGTGAGGCATGCATGGCTCTTTAAAATCCCCACATCCTGGACCATTCACACATGGCACAATCACTTACGATTGAGGGCAAAAATTGCAACATAATTTGACCGCTACGTACATATTTCGAACGTGTGAAAAAAGTAAAAGGTTGCTCAATTGAAGAGACGACGAGACTAATCGTCCTTCTATTCGACTTGAAGACACATCGTGACGTCGACAATCACACATAAATACAAATGTTTGCGTATAAAGAAATGCGTTTAGGCAATCATGAGATGACCGTGATTTGTTTATTTGTAATGCTCCACAGGCACCTGTCACCTGTGAGGCCAGTCACGAAAACCTTGGATATGAAAGGTCAGAATCTTGACTACTATTCGACCGCAATTAAGTGATTTCATTAAATTCATAATTTATAATCCTGTTCAATTTCATACACAACTACATTAATAAAGCTGGGAATTGAAAGTATGTACATAAATTCCATATTTTACCATCTCTGATTTATCCCAGGTTTGAATGATTGATTGCATTTTATACGCAGTTGATTGTGTATAAACACAATTTTTTCACGGACTACGAGATTCGCATGTAGAAATAAACGGTGTAAAGAATCCATAACTGAAGAATCAATATGTTAATATTCAAATCGATATGAGCATATGAGAGGCAACAACTCAGAAACGCGGATCTTCTTAGAATCATTAGTATGTGTATATACCGTTTTGCAATCACCTCGAAAGAGTCGAAAGGTGTAATAATGTTTTTCTCGCACCTTGCAGGTGACAACAACACCCATAAATAATGTGCGTGTTGATTGACATAGAAAAATTACTAGATTCATTATAGATCATTGGGTGATTGGCAATTATCGTTGCAGAAAAAAAGAAAATTGTTGCTAATGGCTTCGCTATATATTTCGCTATTTCGCTTAATCGACCCCTTAATTAAACTTGAATATATTTTCCTAATCAAATGATACGCGAGTGAATGTGCAAATATAGGAGCCTAGCAATTTCATGATTCATCAAATATAGCTCTTAATTTCTGAGAAAGATCATCTGAGTTCCAGGAAGATAGAAACCGGAGGTAAGAATCTCCACCTTATCCAACGAGGTGCGTGGACGAGGTAATGTGGGAGAGGTCGAGGGAGGCCAGAAGAGGTCGCGCACGAGGCACGCATGCCGGAATACAGGGTGCTCATAAAGTCTCGGTTGAAGGAATGGCTAGGGTGTTGGTACATATTGATAGTATACATATATCGGACCATGATGAGGAGCAAGCAAGGAGATTTTCTCCGAGTTCAGGTAATACCTACCTGCCTACCCATCCGAGGGTCGCGATCGATCCAGGAGTTCAGCGGGACCTCGAGGTTAAACGTCGAACGTATCTCAAACCGAGCTGAGAAGTCATCATCGATACCAACCGAACATCTTAGAACTCATGGACAGACCAACGGTCCATAAGAGTTATGCATTGTGATTTACGCAAAGTAATCCCACTGCCAATCGCCCCGGCTCGTTAACAACCCCTTTTAAAAAGATTTTCGTTCTTTTGCCATACGTTGCTAATATCCATTTCAAATGAATGAAAGGGATTCCACAGATTCAATTCTGCATCCTGAAGAACATCGTTTACCGTGTCTAGAGTTCTAGTACCTCCCATACAGAAATTGCCTTATTTAACTCTATATTTAAAATTGGGCTGTGACGAGGCCCTGATCGAGATTTGGATTTTCAACATGCATATTTTAATATAATTATAGGTACTTAACGTTATAGAGCAAAGATATAATATGTTAGTAACATCTCATTAATAACAAACTTACACTGGTATTCGAAACTTAAAAAAATGCAATAAAACCGAGGTATTGTTGTTAATAAAATGGGGTATTAAGAATTTTTCAAGTGAAAATTCACGACGGTTAGAAATAGGGAATTCCCATAATTTTCTACACATAATTATTTATGAATTGGAAAATCAACTCATATGTATGGTGTTGACTGTTGACAATCATAGAAATATTTCTATGAACTTACAATAGCTTTTTACGAAAATTATTATTAAACTACATATTTTATGATTATATTTTATTTCATAGTTTTAATAACAATCCATATTTTAAAATGAATTGAAAATCTTGAAATTAAAAAAAATAATATCTTAAAATGTCCTGAAATCCTTTAAGAAATCTTAGAAATTTTTTGACATTATTGGAAATTCCTTAACAAGAATTTTTAAATACTTAAAAATCTTGAAATTATTTAAAATTTTATTTAAATACTTTAGGAAATGCTGACATCTTTTAAATATTATGAAATGTCTTGAAATCCCTTTAAATGTTAAAATCTCTCGAAATTCGTTTTAAATTCTTTAAAATCACTTAAAATGTAATTCTTTAG
>JAUESI010000008.1:1963897-1981074 GCA_032275145.1 Synergus laeviventris | reverse complement strand
TAGAGTTTGCAGCTTCTTATGTATTTATGCTAGCTTTAATTATAGTCTTCTCTTCTTGAAATAGTCAGATTGGATCAGAAAATCCGTCTGCGAAAAAAAAGTCCCAATGGAAGAACGTAACTTGATATATACGCGCGAAGGTGAAAGAAAAACATAAAATTCTACAAATACCAACGTCGCGATGATGGCAGTAAATAATTCATATACTGCAACATACGAGGTGTCGGAAGGTGCCCAAGTTGGAGTAACTTACAGCAACCACAAAGCTGTTATTAACGTTATTCAATCATTTTCTATAAGGCCAAACGTGTTTCAGAGATCAGTTTTTTCACACTTGAGGGATTGCACTTTTTCAGAGTTACATATTTATTTGATTTCATTATAGTACAAGTATAAAGTTTTACGTATTTTGCAGGTATTCTCCATGTTCTCTAAAAAGTTGAAATACATATATCAAGTTCTAGAAATTTAGATAATGACACATTTTTTGAAGCGGAAAATGATCCTCAAAAAATTACCTCGCTATAAATAAATTTCTGAAAATATCTTGAGATTCTTTAATATATGCTTTGATATCTTAAAAATCTTGCGTAATTTCTTGAAAATCCTTAAATTTCGTTTTTAAATTCTCTCTTTTTTAATTACTTCAAAATATTCAAACTCACATGAATTTTTCTCGAAATCGCTTGCTTTAAATAAATAAAAACTTGTAAAATTCTTGAAATCCCCTTAAATACTTGGAAATATTACTCAAAAAACTTTTTAAATTATTTTAAAATCTCAGAACTGCTCCCTTAGAAATTTCTAAAAAAGTATTCCTGTGTTTATTCTGGGATAACGGTTATGTTAATTGTCATATTATATATTCCGTCATTTCTGGTCCTAGAGGATTTCCAGGACACCAGAAGGAGGGTAAATAGGAGCTCTAAAAGAGGGTTTAAAGTGAACCCTGCTGGGTGGTATAAATGGATTTATGTCCCACCTTGGGCCTAATTTTAATAGTAATTAAACCCTCTACAGGTTCTCCTATAAGACCTCTTAAGTCCTGTAATTAGAGGTCTAAAAAAGGGCTATAATTTTTATTCGGGATAAGTTACAAAAAAAAGAGATTTTTACAATAAATGAAAAAAGTAACTTTTTTCCCACTGTGTCATGATAAAGAAACTGCTAAACATCCTCAAATGGCCGCTTAATGAAGGGACTCTTCGGTTTCATTGGCGTATCTAATTTTCGCGAACGAGGGAGAAGACTGCGAGAAGATCGCGTGCGAGGAAACGCAGTTAAGTTGTATGGTGCAAGAAGCTACCGTGTTTCGCTATCTTCGTTTTAATGTCAAGTTAAATTCGACCGAAACTTACAACCCTTTCTCGAAAGACCAAAACAGAAAAAAAACAAAGAAAAAACTTACGAAAAGGGTGGTCCGTATCACATACCTTTCGATAAGACCCAGACTTAATAAATCCTGGGGCCCAATTACATCGAGTAAATTTAAGGCGTTTACGTCTTCGTTCACGCGAATAATTCGTATTGGTCCCAATTTGCTTCGGGTCGAAAAGTCCATTTACTAGACCGTTACGCGATATGCCGCGATTGTGCTCCCTTCCTTCTCTCGTGTATGGCACTTTAATTATTACCTGCATTAACCCCCCTGATCTCGCTTAGGATGCTATATACTGCCTTGCCCGAGTCCGGTGCTCGGGCAAGTTCATCGCGGGCGAAATTACCCGCACGAAGGAGGACAGAAGTCGCGTGGAAAAGTCAGAGATCGTGAAGCTAACGATTGGAAAATTGATACGTCAAGATTTTATCGGTCTTGGCTCACTATGGCTATGTGCTATTCCTTTCCCGTTATTTAGAAGCGCTCGAAAAAAGAATTTTATTACGTACCAGATAAGAACGTGTATTACACGCTGCATACTGCGATATGACATTTTTTTTCACACTGGGAGACTTCGCATGAGTCATTTTGACCCATGTGCTCTTTCTAACGTTTCTCACGTATGAAGTTTTTTAATATTGTCAGATGGCCGTTGATAATCAATTACTGCTTGAAAATTATATGCTAATTTTCGTTCATTTGATGTAGTTACGTTTAAGGTATATTGCATGATTACAATGATTTTGTGTTGATGCATCCAACTAGGCTATTATATTTTCATTTCTTTAAAAACATACTTCTGTATAGGGAAATCGTGACGACACTCTTGTGACACTGACTGTATTAAAGATATTAAAGATGAATTTAATTCTTGAAAGATTGGTTTCTAAGACTAACCAGGTGAAACATTTCTTTCGTTTTTCGTTCTCTCACTCCTTTTTTCATCACGAAGATTCATCCCCCATTCGCAAAAGTGGCGCAGTCATGCCACTGTCTCAAAAGCTACACGTCTAGTTTGTTTCGACAATAGGTTCGATTTGAGCAGATGTCAGATTTACACCTTATAGGCAGTTATAATAATATCGTCGTTCATAATGGAAAGCAAAGCAGAATGAGTTTTGAAAATTCTTTTTATGTTATACTCGTTGGGGCGTGTTATTTGACACACTGGGGTTGAAAAGCGATCATTTTCTTTGATCTAACATCTTACATAATTTTGACTTTCAGACACCCTTTTCTCTTTCTTTCTTAATGTTATAAAAATCGTATCGTGTATTATAAAGAAAGACCGATTTATGTAAGAAGAATTTGAGTTGAGGTTCTTGAGATTTAACATTCAGAAATCTTTCAGAAAAAAAATGTTTGTTGCTCATGCATGACGCGTCCAAAATGTGAGATCGTTCTAAATTACGCCGTTTCTCCGTGCCCCTCTGCCACATATATCTCATGCCACACATATTCATCGTTTGCAAGAGATGCTTGGTAAGTTAATACTGTGGTCCAACTTTTTCGTTTTCTGTTCTGATTACACATTCGATATAGTCCTTCCATCGTAACTTTTATCCTTATTGACTCTAGAGATACCTTCTTCATTCGAAACGAGCCCTATCTCCATCATTTCAAGTGTTTTTAATGTTTAACGTTCTATAATTATAGCATTATTCAACGGAGAAGTCACTTTGCTTCTGATTACGCCGATCTTAATGGCCATTCACATGGAAACTGCGTGGTTAACTTACTTTTAATGGTAGCTGTTCTCGAAACGACTACTTCGTTTTATTTTTGCCAAACCATGTTGCGTTTTTTATTAGGTACTTTTTCGTTTCAGATGAAAGAGCCCACATTTTTTTGACACTTTGATCCTGATTTCTTACTTTGAACCACATTTTATACTTCTCCACTGCTGGTACTAAAAAGACAGAAAAAGATTTAAATTTTGGATAGAAAAAGATAGAGTTTCTATATATCTTCCCAAAAAAAAATTGAATCTCTTCCATATCCATTTTCTCTATCTTTTTCTATCTCTTTGTTACCCATACAGAAATTTCAAGCGATTCTATGGAAGTTAAAATGAATTTCAAGTGATTTTATGTGATTTTGGTTCCTCATGAAAGGAGCTTTGTAGTGGTGACAAAAATCAAGTTTCCAAAAAAAGGTTTCCGTTCCAATCAATAAGTGTCCCATATATAAATAAATACAAGGATAAATATGGATAGTTTAAAAGGAAAGAGGTTATTGTTGATTAAAAAAAAAAATAGAAATAGATTGGCACCTGTTTACTTCCAACAGGGTTGTACATTAGGGTGTTAGGAATTTAATAGAAACAAACTATAGTAGAATTTCAGTGATACATTCACTGATTCGAATTTAAAGGACACAACAATGTACATGTCTTCATATTAATATAATATTTACGTTCGCGGATAAAAAATCTTTTAATCCCATGCATAATCTAAAGTGCAATCGTCGGTCGATTTAATCTCACGTCCTAATTTTGTTATCAGTCTTCCGAATCTGGAGTCTTACAATTTGCACAAGGTTACGCGCAAGATCCTCGAGAAAGGATCGAGACGACCTAGTGACTTTCCGGTGTGCATGTACCCAAACGAGGAACCAAGCGTGACATTACCACCATTACATCGGTACGTAAGACCTAATGTAAGTAAGTGCAAATAAAAGCACGGAAGTAGGCGAAACGAAGCGAAAAGAATTGACCTTGAATACCCTGGTATTCGAAACATTAGCGGAATTCGTTGAATTGAATTTGACTCAACTTCAGCAATTATCAATTCCAAAATTGCTCTACCTACCTGGACAATAAATTTTCGTTTACTGAAACGGAATTACGTAAGGTAATTAGTATTACGTAGTAATAATAGTAGTCTGCATACTCTGGTCTTTTTAATCATGATGTAGGCGTTCTTATGCGGAACTCGAGTAACTCTGCGATTTGCAATTGTGTATCTATAGAGTTTCGAGTGACGAGAAATATAAAAAGAATTGATTCATGTCATTCGTTAATCCTGTCTCCATGAAGAGAAAACTCCTTCAGTATTATAAGAAAAGATTTGTGGGCGATGATTAAGAGATTTGTATTTGTATAGAGTTAAATACCGGTGGACAATCTGATCCATAAAACGGATATTATTATGGTTAATAAACAGATTGTAACTGGCATTGTGCTCAAGTATTATTGGTCGTTAAGAAAATTGTTATATTTACACAGGCGGATTTAATCTGACACTGCATTGAATGTCGAGTGATACCTTCAGAAATATAGTATATTCTCAAAGTAGGTTGTATTATTGTCCCTGCGTCTAATTTATTGGTTAATCAAATCTATAAATTTAATATTTAAAGTCTTGATCATAAAAATAGGAATATATTTAGCACATGAAGGTTTTCTCTTGGACCAACGGAAGAAATTCTTTTCGTACAGAATTAAAACTAAAAACTCCAATTAAAATACTTTATAGCTGATTTATAATATCTTGAAATATAATACCATACTCTGATCGAAATCAGAGACGAAATATTAAAACTGCTCTTGGTTTTAATTCGACTATATTATGCAATAAGGGACCGCCAGGACCGGTCTATAATTTAAAGTCGTGATTCTTTTGTTGATATAATTAGACTTTCCTGTTTCTTTTGTAACAACACTATATGCGTGGCGCTTAAACCCGTATTACGAAACGTTGAATTAATATGTCTCGATTATCGGTCTCTTTATAAATCAGATTCTTATCTATACTTATACATCCTTAATTTCTGATATCTAAATAAAAAATTCAAATTCTCTTGTACATTTTGCATTTTACGAACTTTGAAATATTCAGATGAAGTTAAAAATAAAGAAGACTTTTGCATTTACTCTTTGAAGGAGGTGGAATATTGTTTTCATTGAAGATATGGAGACAAATGAGAGAATAGGGAGAGAAAACGCGAGTAACAATATAACGGAAATTGTCCTAATACGTTGACACCCATGCACATTATAACCAGGATGACTCCCACTGCTGGCTCTCCTCTTACTTGGTCTTTAAACTTATTCTTGTACGAATAGCCCATTGAAAGCAGAACTCCGAAATCCTGTTGTTGAAACGAGCTATTGTGCCGTTGCAAACGTTGTAACGCACATAAACATCGTTGGCTACCGTGACACGTGACAAAATAACGCATCACAACCTTCTTTCTTAAACATTTCATTGTTCTCTGCTTTCGTAAAGTGAAATCATCTTTGTTTTAATATTTTCTGCTCTTTAAAGCGCGTTACAGTACCCGTGCAGAAATAATTGCCTTATTGAGTTTTACTTAAAATGCATGGAGTCCTGACGAGGCCCCCATTTTTTCGAGATTTCTATTTTCAATAAAAATATTTTAATATTATTAGGCATTTATGTGGCAACGATATAGTAGTAATATATCATTTAAAATAACATAATGAAACTGAGATATTGTTGATAAGGAAACAGAGAATTGAAGGCTTTTCCACCTCGAACACAAACATCGTGTAAAAGTAGGAAGTTCCTAACATTTTCTACTCTAAATTACATAGATATAGTAGAGACATATTTTATACAGATATTTCTATATACGCTTTATATTGAGGACGTTGACAAACGAGGACAGTAGCCTACGTTGGAATGAATAAGTTTGTCAGGATTAGAAGGGTTCGTTACGTTATGTATGCAAGCGATTGAGATTTATTACAGCGACCTTAAAAAAGATAATCCAGACTATATTCAACAATCAAAAGCTAAAGGTGTTGTCAAAATTGAAGGTCAGGTTTTGAAACAAAAAATTATCTTTATTATTTACCCGCGTGGACATTGCCCAGTTTAGAAATTTTTAAATGTCGGCCCTTTAGAGGCCCTACAAAGACTTGGGACCTTGCTGGGGCATACAATGTCTGCCTCCTTTTTTTTTTCAAAAAATGTCTTAGTCCACACTGGAAAAGCCCAGCTAGGTCTTCGCAGGGGCCAAAAAAAATTCTAAGTTTAAAATAAACATGCGCATATAAATCATTTTTGGTGAAAGAATGTCCCTTAAAATTCATTTAAAAAGTCTTTCGAAATCTTAAAATTACACGATTATAGACTAAAAAATAATTCTCAAGATTTTATTTATTTAAAATTAAGTTGTCTATTCCTAATCACGAATGCAATTGAAATGACAGCTGTTTTTGTAAATTATTATAAAGGGAGTACAATAGCTGATAAAATCACTATTTTCTACTTCTACCTGCTTCTACTATACCTGAAATTCCTGTTTTCAGAGCAGGTATATATATGCATGAATGAGAGGGCAAATCTCAAATTATTTACGATTCTTGGTAGTCCGAGTTATTTAAATTAACTTGAATCTGTCCTTTAAATTTAATACCTTTAAGAAAGAAAAAGGTGGAAAAATGTGTTAAAATGCGTAAAAATTTGACAAAAAAAATCCATTAACTAAAGTTTATTTCTCTAATTAAATGCGTGTGAGCTTCCATCGGACAAAGGAATGAAACGTGTTTTTCATAGGAGAGAATTTGAATTTCATTTATTTTTGTTGCTGAAACGAGTTTAAATGTTTTGTCTATTTTACCGTGAATGGGTTCGCATCTTGGGAATATCGGTTAATTTCTAACGATTATTCTCAGTTTAATCTCACTAACGAGCTGAGTATACGCGAACGTGTACAGAGTACAGGTTAATGCAAGAATTTACAGCCACGTGTTACTTTTACCCCTTCGTGCCAATGGTCATCTCGATTATAGCCTGGGATGCAGTTCGATGTCGAAGGAGTGCAGACCACCTGGAGACCCTCGTTAAGAAACGTCACAAATTGGTTTAATTAGTGCTCTCATTTGTACTTTAATAAGGCGCAGACCGCTGTTGGAACGCGTAATTGACTCGTCGCTGGCCCCTAGGAATTCTCGAGGTCCGAGAATCGACCGTTCGCAAAGAATCTCGTTGTGGAGCTTTCCCATTTCTTTTCCCAATACCTCCGTGTGAATTAACCATCCTGGGCTGCTGCACGTGCGCTCATACTGCGTTCTGCTTTACTCTTTACTGATTTTCAACTGTTTTTAGACTCAAATAATGCCCCAGTATTCCACACGTTTTATTGCTTGCTAATTTTTTATTGCAAAATCAAGTTCATTAAAAGAATATTTGTAGTGCAAAATCTTTCATGGGGCCCCTCCAATAAAATAAAAAATGCCAATATTTCGGTTATTTTGTAGGATTTTAAAAGGTTTCAAAATAATAAAAAAATATCAATTGAATTTAAAGAGATTCAGAATAATTTACAAAATTCAAAAGAATTCAAGAAATTTTAGTTTGGTAAATTATAAAAACCTTGAAAGGATTCCAAGTGATTTTTAAAAGAAGTCAAAGAATTTGAACAAAAATTTAGAGGAATTTAATTTTAAAGAGTTGCAAACATTTCAGAATTTTTTAAGTGATTTAAAAAGAGTTCAAATTGATTTTAAGTTATTGAAAGTTATTTAAAGATTTCGAAAGATTTTAGGGTAAATAAAATACTTCAGAAATTATAAAACGTAATTTTGGTAAAAAGTTGTATATGAATAATTAACTAAGATTTTGGCAATATCATTTATTTTTATATTTTCTGTTAATTTCTCGTTTCTTTTAAATAAGTTAATACAAATTCCCGATTTTTTAATTAAATTTCAGGATTCAACATTCAGATTCACGTAAAATTTCTGAAAATCCTTTTCAAAATCCCTTATAATTCAATAAAATCTCTTAAAATTGTATGAAATATTTTGAAATTTCACACAATCTATAAAAAATCATAAAAATTGCTAATTGGTTGATAGGCAAATCGTAGAAATATTTTTTTAGAGAATGTAGAACTAATATAAATCTAAACCGTCGTGCACCCATTGTACAGAGTCGGTATAAGAGCTACGGAATATTTGAATCGTTCTGTATAATCAAATTTCGAAATATCACTTTCATCTCAAGCATATTTTTGTGAATTCTCTCCTAGCTGGATAGAGATTATACATGAGCAGTGCGTGTATGAAGCTGCAATTTAGTGTGGAGAACTTGACCTGAGCACACGCGCATTTATTAACCCCTTTGGCCCGAGATCGAGTTCACTGGCAAAGACGATTCTATTTATGCGCAGAACCGACGAACCCGAGGTTAATGGATGATATTACTCACGAGATATATACCTGCCTACCATAAGTCGATTAGCGAGAAGAGTAGAAAACGAGTTTGCGGTCGATTTAAGGATCGACTTCACGTAGTCAAGGGTGGCCGGAAGGCATACAACAGGAAGTCTAACGTCAGTGTCACTGAGTCATGAGAATTTGTGTGTGAACTATTATTGCAAACTAGTTCTATCATTTTTTGCCAAATAACATAGGTCTTGACACTTATTGCAAATAAGAATGTAATGAATATCTTTACACTGCAATTCAAAATCGATTATAATTCTAAAGAAAAATAAGCGTTAAAAATCCTCTTTATATATGGCTCCATATAGAAGTTGTTGCACTTTATAGTTCTATGATTATATCATTAGAAGCATGATAATTTATTAAAATTTGAGAACGGACAAGTAAGTAACTATCCTAAGCTAAGAATGTACAAAAAAGACAATTTATCTCAGCAAAAGGACAGTCCACTATATGAAGAGATGAGCATAAAGCTCATTTTAATCAGATATAAATGATGTAAACATCACCAGTGTGAAATTCCATTTTTTTACGTTCTATAGTTTCTCACGATGCTTACGAAATAGATAATTACTAAACTATAATAAAGTATTGAATCTACTTTACATATATTTTTTGATCTAATAATAATTACTTCTTAGGAATAAAATCAAGGAGGCATAAAGGGTTCAAATGTCTCATGATGATCAATTATATACCTAATCAAATAGCAATTTGCAGCAAACTTTGCATGCTTTGCATAATATCGAAAGAAAACATTCTACATTCATATGATTATTATTGCAATTCCTTTTAGGCAATCACTAGCTAACCACTTGACTTGATATTTCAAGCATTCCAATAAGCTGCCACCAAAATAAAAACTCGTTCATCATCCATACCCACTCTGGATAAAAAAAATTATACTGTAACGTTTCTTTTAGCTCTCTATGCAAACAAAAGTCAATATTTTTCTAATCCACAAACACTTCTACTGCGCATTGAATTCGCTATAAAAAACGAAGTTTCTACAAAAAATCAACTTGGCATCAATTATTAAAGCAATTGTGTTGGCGAAGGTCATATTCAAACACACGTCCGTGATACAGATGGCAGATTCTCCAAAAGGATTTGTAACGGATTTAGGCCGCCGGCGATTGCCTTTTTCTTCCTGGATAAAAAAATATATATCTTAGAATCGGGATGACTCTTACGCTCTTTTGAGTGTCGAAACCTCGAGAGCATTAGCCAGTTGTCGTCGCAGAAGTATCAAATGCTATGCAAAGCCTGCTTTGCATAAAGTGACCCGAATTGGATTTAAGGTGGGGCGACCGAGAAATAGAGCCTAAATGTAGTTATAAATATTTCCCTGTCAAAATAAAGAACGATCCGACGGTTCTAAATCCCTCGCTGCATTAATTTTGTTCTCCTCTTGCTGCCTCTTGCAATCGTTCTGCATTCTCTTCTATACATAAGTCCCCCTTCGCGTGTGCTGAATTAAAAAGTTGATCAAAAAATTCAATGGTAGTAATCGTTTCTTTTCTTTGCCTTTATTTTATTTTAGTTGATTTAATTCAACATTTTTAATGCATCGATGTATTATAATAATTATTAATTTTATAGACATCTAATTAATTGAAATTCATATAGTTAGCCCTTAATTTCAAGAAGTTTCGGATTCTCGCGTGTTTTCTTGTTTATCGTTACAATTTATCAAGGACAGAGCGAATAGATTCTTATTGTAGGAATATAATTAGTCTGACAGGGTCTTTCTGTTGGTTGACTTGTGATTTACAATTAGACCAAGACAGCGGCCTTCTACCAGAATCTTACGTAAAGTTCTCACGTAAATACATTCCCAATCCAACCTGACGTACGTGCTCTGATTTTCCTTAGCTCGATCGTAAAAAGATGTTCCCATCCTTAATTTTGTCGCTTCGCACACGGAGTCTAAAGTACTTGCATTTATTATAACAGCTTGTGAAACGATCGTAAAAAGACAAATGTCAACTTCTACCAAATTGAAACAACAATTCGTTAATAACGTATTATTAAATATTATTACTTGCAACACAGTGATTTAAAGTACTACATAACAAAACTAATATAATAATTTAAAATAGAACTATCAAAATTTTTATAGATTTTGACCATTTTCAAGTTTTCAAGATAAGGCCCTGATTAGTTTTTTCTAGACTATGAACTTCTAGTCCGCGTCTCGCTAGAACCCTACTTTAAATAGATGGGGACATTTTCACATGGTGAATTTCAAGGAATTCTATAAAGATATAAGTCAAGAGGTTCTTATTATTTTTAAAAAATGTTGTGGAATTTTTAAGAATTTTATGAAATTTCTAATCATTTTCATGTTTGATGAGTTTTTTAATCATTTTTGTTTCTGGGAAGTTTCTGGGAATTTAAAGAAATTTTCAAGAATTTAAATGTATTTCAAGAGACTTTCATGACTTCTAAAATATTTCATAGAATTTGAAGGAATTTAAAGTTTGTTAGGGAGTTTAAAAGGATTTCGAAAAGCTTGTCGTAAAATTGTAAAGGATTTCAAGAGATTTTCCTGACTTTTAAAAGATTTTGTGGAATTTTTAGCGATTTCATGGAAATTGATGAAATTTTAAATAATTTAAAGGGATTTTTAGGAAATTTTGAAGATTTTTAATGATTTTAAGGGATTTTAAATGCTAAAGAATTGCAAGAGGTTTTTTTAAGGGTTTTTGAAGGTATTCGTGAAATTTCAAGGGACGAACAAACCAACTTTAGGAATCAACTAGGAATCTTGTTCGAAGGGCATTTTTGAATAATAGTAAGTTTTTCCTTAAATAAACTACACCGGGAGTGAAATTAGTTGGCTCGATGATTCATTCGAGTTGCGAGGGAAGCTTCGGTGTGCGTCCCACGATGGATCATAATAAATGCATGCGCCTGTGGATAATTGCAAGTAATTGAGCATATGTACGTAGAAAGCAGTTGCATGAAAAAAGGTGAAGAAAAGGAGAAGGGTATGTAGCGGAGCATCGAACCTGAAGAACGTGTGCGCGGTCCACTCACCGTTCTTGCAAACTATTACTGCAACGATAAGAGTGACAGCAACGCATGGCGACGCACATTTACATTAAAATTAAGCCCTGTGCGTTAAAAGCCATCACGCTTCGATACACACGAAAGAACCGACCAATAAGGTTTTAAATCAACAGTATGTTATATGGAAATTGTCCATAAAAATGCATGTTTTGATACTTCATATACGCAACTTGCCTTCTTTTTAAACTTCAGATTTGTTTCAAGAGGTTTCATGGGATTTCAAAAAATTTCATTTAGATTGCTGTGACGGAAATAGAATGTTTAAAAAAGCATCATTTCTTACGAGGAATTTAACATTAAGAGGTGTGTCATGTGACTTAATTTGACCTAGCGATTCGGATTTAGATACAAGGATCCAAATTCCATTTGGTATATACCATACATACTTTGTAAGTTACTCGTATAAGTTTCAGAAGCTAATATGTAATTCATGCACCTGAAGATGATTAAATCCAACAAAAAACTTCTTGAATCTCGGATACCACCTAATCAAAGAGTTATATCTCACGCTGGAGAAGAATAATCGTTCATTAAAAAGAAAGAAAGAAAAAAGGAAAAACACTGTGGGTTACAATGACCCTACATCTCAGTCTTATGCTAATCACTATTCCATTGCATTCATAAAAGCCGCTGGGAAATCATTCATTCGTTGACCCCAGCATAGGCCATTAAACACTGTTATACCATAGAGAAGACGAAGCGCAAGCCGGAGTTCCGTTTTCTAAGGACAGTTTCAACTCGCGTGTCTACATTTTCCACAAGAAACCGCTAACTTCTGTGCAGCGAAGGATGCATCTAGCGCGAGGTCTTGACTCGTCCTTGCCTTTCTGCCACCGGAAACGCATCCACCTGCCCCCGCATCATCCGGCAGCCCCCATCATTCGAGACCAGTCTCTGTTTAGCTTACTTAGATTTAGAATGTAGACTTTAAAACTTTAGACGGTGATTTAGAGGAAGAGACTCAATTCAAGGTGGAAAGGGGAGTCGAGGAGGAAAGAGGGCTCCGCAGAATCAGGATCGACACGGGCATGGAACCGTGCATAGAGACCAGCGACAGAATACAGAACAGCAACTGAGAGCAGCCTCGTCGACATCCTGTCAGAATTGCGACAGTCTTCGCTGGATAACAGACGTACACGAGCACCGGAAGCAAATCTTGCGCAACTTAGTCCATTGTCTTAAGAATCCAGAGCCCGGGTTGACTCCGTTACTCGACGACCGGAATCTATACGCCAGAAACGATTGACTCGCGATTCGTCCCTTCCGTCCTGCTGGTACCAGGTTTCTAGGTATAATCATATATTATATATACTATACAATTATAAAGATTTCTCTTTAATTTTTGAAATATTATTTCTTCTTTTATGAATCGTAACAAACTCTGTATTCTTATAGAAAAATCAAAACACCTAATCGTGTTTTGAATGGGTTAAAGATCCAGTTTCAAATCTTTTCTGATGTAACACCATTAAGCGAGTTCATTTTTTTCGTGACTCGAAATTCATTGTAGACTTCCCGACATGTTTCGAGCAAGCAAAGAAGAATTGCTCTTAAAGATTATGAGCACAGTTTGGTCAGAAATGATCGCGGGGGGAGTTGAGTTGATGGAAGAAGGGCAAAGGCGTTGGAACGGTCGCCCGCAGTGTTGCTGACTATTTATCATAAGATCGATCGGTATCTCGAAGCGATACGGTCCGATCCGCGCCGGATCGATTCTTCCAAGGGCTTCAATTAACGTTATTAAAGCACCATTAATCTTGAGCACGACATGGCGGCATGCTCGGCATGCAACGGCCTGGTTCCTTCATCCCACGTTGACTTTGCGATCTTTTATATATCTACAGTTTTGTTATATTTATATCAACGAAGAAATACCAGTCCGACCAGAATGATCTTCCGCCAATGGTGTTGTGAACTTAAACGGTTTGAAGAGTTTGAAGTTAAGCTTCATAATGACTTAGGGTAAAATATAAAAACATTTCTTTTTTTTAGAGTTGTAGGCGACGGAGTCAATGGTCAAAGATAGTGAACTTTAACCTTCTCTTCTCTAAGAAGTTGATGATCTGTGGATGATGTGTTATTAAATCCGAGCATGCATATTCACAAAGATCAAGATAATTCTTCAGGTTTAAGATCCTCTTATCTTCCCTCGACTCATCTCTCAAGACAATGAGACTGATTTTTTTTATCGATTAGCAAGATCCACACAATCTCAAATTCAACGCTCAGCATTAAATACGCTACTTGACATCATAAACTCATTTTTCACAACTCCTGCTATTGTTCATGTCGTTTTAATTAAAAAGCATTGAAATTGAAAGTAAGGAGGGTCTCCAGGCGAATTGTCAGTGACAAAATTTGGGCACGTGTTATCCTAGTTAGGCAAGATTAAAATTATGACCCAGACTCTGCGGCTCTCGCTGATAGTATAAGCGATCATCGCTTGACTCCATCATGAACCAACGTGGCGCATGTAAAGTTGCTCACTAATGAAGTAGACCAGACTCTTCAGCAAGAAATGAAGCCTACTGGCGCACTACCGGGGCGTGGCTGCATAAATGAATACCTAAAAACATATATAACTTCAAAAGGTTGACTTATTGAGTGAGTCAGAAAACCTCGACAGTATTATAATAAAGAACATTTCGAGGGGTAATTAATGTAATTGTAATTACCCGTACAGAAATTTTAATGAGTTCCTGATGGGGTGCTGGCCAGTTTTCTCTAGTTATAGTGTGGTCCTGATCTGGAAAACAGGAAAGGATTTCACAAGGCGCGCCAGGCTATCACTGGTATATTATACTCCACGTAAGGAAAACTGTCAACTGAAAACTGAAAGCTGTCAACTGATTTTTAGGTATTTGAAGCTATTTCAAAATATTTCAAATGGTTTTAAGAAATTTTTAGAGAATTTCATCATATGTTGTTAAGTATTTCAAGGGATTTTATATGATATTAAAGCATTTTTAAGAAGTTTCAAAGATATCAAGACATGTGAAAGAATTTCAAAAGATTTTAAGTTATTTTTAAGAATTGATTTTAAAGAATTTTTAAAGCAATTTATAAGAATTCAGATTTTCAAGATTTTTAAGAGCTAAGATTTACAAAATTTCTAGACATCTCAAATTACTTCAAGAGATTTTAGGCAACTTCAAGAGATTTCAAGTGATTTTAGGGACTTTAAATGGATATCAACAGATTTTACAAGATTTTAAAGCCTAATTTAAAAGCATAAAAAATTTATTTGTATTCTTCAAAAACTGTTAAATTTGTTAAATCTGATGAAAGTTAAAATCACTTGAAATTTTGTGAAATCTGTTGAAATCCCTCTAAATCTATAGAGTTATTAAAAATGATAGAAAATGATAACAATTTTCGTAAAAAGCTGTTTAAAGTGTATAGAAATATATCCATGTTTGTCAACAATATACATTATAGATATTAGTTCACTTTCCAATGTATAAATATAACCATCTTTTATATTTTCATAAATAAATTAAGTGTGGAAAATGTTTGGAATGCCCTATTTTTACTGTACGTTGGGTCTTGATATTACTATTATATATCGTTGCTCCATGACTGCCTAATTATATGGTATTAAAATATTAATTAGTCACAAATCTTTTGAAATTAAAACATAAGATCCAGTAATAAAAAGCTTAAAATTGTAATTTGTGGTAAGTGTTATGATTTAGTGGCCTCACCTTCTTCTGCAAGTGTAACATTAACGCAATTATGTTTCGTGCAGTGATTACAAAAAATATTGTACAACTTCGTGCAAACTAGGATTTAAGTTCAGGATTGTGGAGTGGCGACCATGACCCGCGGATAAGAGCTGGGCAACAATAGACAATAGCAGTCCCATGCTCCACATACGCAAAGCATAGTTGGCCCGCGAAACTATGCGTTATAGATATACAATTATACGTATATGTACATATAAGTGTAGTATATATAAGTACATATGTAACAAATGCAGCAAAGCACCATCATCTATTTAAGTAACTTGGCTTAAGTTTATGTCTCATATGCTCACGCGACACTCTCACTCTTTTACTCCTTCTATATAGTATAAAAGTTGAGTAGTTTGTGCAGACAAAAGTGTTGTCGCTAATTGTCATGATGCAACCGTCCCATTGTGCACATAGATTAATTATAATGAGAAATGTCAGGTATCTTCACACATTACTCTTTCTGTAATATCATTTTAAAAACTTCAAAAGTTAAAGGCATCCGCTTCAAATTTTATTTTTCAACAATCCATTACTAAGTAAGATATAATAGTAGACTATTAAGAAATCTCCATTTTTTATAAATATAACCTTTACTATCTTCATAATGCAAATTTTTTGTGCAGGTATCTATTCAGTAGTTTGATTGTAAATAAGAAGTAATTCTTCATTGAAAATATTTGTTGGTAAATTTCATAAATGTTGTACAAGATAAAACCTCTGTTTCTAAATTATTGAGATTACTGGAAATTATTCATGACTTATGACAGTTGTGAACAATATACCAACATTTCAAATTTCTATTGTTTTCTCTCGTGTTAGGATTTGCTATTGTTTTAAGGCACAATTGCTCCAACAGTATATCAAATACAAAAGTTGCACGATCTGTATAGAATAGATTTTTCGGAGCTGTGAAAATAAAATGATAAACAGCATTAGGATTGTAAGATAAGGTGGGTGGTTGGCAGTAGGAAGGCAGACTTATAGATATAGAATTATAAATGGTTGGATGCAAAAGACGTGGGTATGATAGAGGCGCTCCTCCATGATCTAGTCGCTGCAGTTGCTACGTGCATAACAATGGTATTCAAAGATTCAAACTGAAGTTCGGCTTGGCTCTAAATTTATGTTTAGTCATTGACATCAGTTTCCGATTGACGTTTCTCGAACAATATTCAAATCTTACCAAATTTACATGTATCTTTATTATAATTCCTACACAGTAGGTATTATACAAAAAAAAATGATTCTTTTTATGCAGTTCGATATTAAAGAAGTGTATCATCATTTTTTAAAAATTTAGCATTTGTAGTATTGATTATTGATGAGAAAAGTGTGAAAAGAGACAGTATTTTATTAAATTATAAACCAATTGGTGATTTTATTTTGTTTCGTGTATTTTAAAATTAAAAAATACAAAATTATAGAACTTTGAAATTGCTACATATAGTGCATTCAGTTTGCAACAAAATAGAGTGCTAAAATCTGTGATTAAAGGATTGATTTTAGATCGGAAGATGAAGATTATATAAAAAATGGACTGTTTTGACTCTAGCATTGCTAGGGAGTAAGAGGTCGATTAAGGGGAATCATCTTGCCACCCACGCGACTGCTTTTGACGCCTCTGACACGACTGGTTCCTTTGGCGGTTCCGTTTCTACGTTGAACGTGTTGGCCCTTTGGATATCTCGACCATGACAGATATCACAATGGCTCTAATGTGCTGCTCGGTGAAAGAGTAAAGAAGAACAAGAAGAAGACGAAGAAGAAGAAGAAGAAGAAGAAGAAGAAGAAG
>JAUESI010000008.1:1938644-1954607 GCA_032275145.1 Synergus laeviventris | reverse complement strand
TTAATAATTCGTTTACGCACGTCTATTTAAAATGGGCTTCTGACGAGGTCCTGGTACGAAAAAACTTAAATTAGTACTTACAAGAGTAGAGTACGTTAAATCTTGATATAAATCTTGTACAATCTCTCATAATCCCATTAAATTTCCTAAAATCTTTAGAAATCCTTTAAGAAACATTAAAAACTTAAAAAAAAAAATTTTAAACTTTAAGTTTCTTGTGAAAGTTCTTAAAAATCCTTTAATTCTTCCAAGTTCTTTTAAAATTCATTAAAAGTTTTTAATATCATTTAAAATCCCTTGATACAATTATTTTGTCATTTAAATGTGGTCATGTTATTGGAAAAATGGCAAGTTTTTATTTTCGTAATTTCTTTCATAATTGGTGCACTGATCTGTCATTCCATTGAGTGTATTGAAGAAGAGGATAATTGCTTTGTATTTCGCTTTGAGTCATTCTAACGTAATAGTATGTCTCTGGAATTTATATACATACCATATATATGTATGTATGTATGTATGTATATCAACATTTCATAATAGGCGCGGGCAGTGTATCGTCGCACATTGGAGTGTTACGAAAGAAATCCTGACGTCGCGCTACACGAATAGAAAATGTTTTGTCACAGGACGAAGAGAAAAGAGATCAAAGAGAACGCTCATCGACCGATCGCGATCGTTCCGATAATCTTTAATGAAGTATCTTTAATGCGCCGAGGATCAGGAGCAGCGACAAGCCAGCCATTTGTCGTTTGATCGATGCCTTGCCGGTACCATTTGTTCGAGCACCAGGAAACACAAACCGATGTCCGATAGACTGCTGCTTTTATATCCTATAAATTATTTCTATCGCTATTAGTACAGAAACATGAGCCAGTATCAACTCGATAGACATCGAAGTCGACAATGCTCTGAATGTAACGCTCGATTCGCATGATATATCACTATAGATCGCTTGGATTATTGCTTTACTCCAACTCACGTCGTTGTTTCAGTGGGCCGACAATTCCAAGTAATAGCATAGTTTCAACCATACCATAGTTTTATTGTTTTATAGCATTTTTTTTCTTTTCTTTATTATTGTTATTATCACAGAAAAAAACTATAGTTAACTTATGATGGAGATGAAATTTCCTGCGGTTAAAGTTTACATGCTATTTTTGTCGAAAGTTTATCCTTATGCGATAGAATAAATGCGAAAAACGGCAAAGTATGAGTAAATTCGAGCTATAAATTAACACACCAGATATATTTTTTTTCTAATTTTCAGTTCGAAAATTACCATAGTTTGTTAAATAATACAAATTTCCTTAAAATATCGATTTCATGGCATTTTAAAAAATTTTAAGTACTTTTGGGGTATTTTGCGAAATTGCATTGGATTTTTAGGAATTTTAAGTTTAATTTAATAAATTTAAATTTAATATCAAGAGTTTAAAAAAAATGTTATTGGATTTCATGTAACCTTAAAAGGATTTTATGAAATTTAAGTAACTTTGAAGGATTTAACGATATTTTAAGGAATTTAAAGTAATTTTGCTTTTTCACTGAAAAATTATTCCGAGACAGTTTAAAAACGCGAAATATTATCTTCGTTTTGTGTAAAGTTGCAGCGAATCTTTCACCTAAAATCGATGTAAACGTTATCCTCATTAATAACAATAACCTGCATGATATTCGAAACTTCAAACAATGAAGTTAGATATTGTTGATAATGAAATTTTCAATACATTGGAAAATTATCTAATATCTACTGCATATTGTCAAATTCCCTAAAATTCAGAGTGGGGTCCTGGAAAGTTTTCCATACCAGTACCACACTAAAACTAGATCAAACTATCCAGGGCCCCATCAGAACCTGATAAAAACTATAAGGTTCATGAAATTAATTACAAAACAAAAAGAAAGAGTTACAATCGAGTCGAAAAGGTAAAATCACAAGTACAGTGTCTGAACATATATGTCATTAACATCACGCTTGTGGGGGGTGGGAGGATGAAAAATATGGCAATTAACTCCATTGGAAAAGCTGAAAGTTGCGAAAAAGCTTCTCGCACTGTCGCTGTGCGGCAGTCGGTGGTCACGGAAGGCGATTGTGTCACGGATGTCATAATCTTACGTAATCGGAGTCACTGGCATTTGTAAGCTACACGCATGCGAGCACGACCCAACGAGTGCGAGGTACGCACAGCAATTTGCCGTTGATTCGATATTGTAATTGTGCCCCTTGGTGGCGAAGTTATTGACCGGCTAAACAACCGCTCGACATTCTGATTAGAATTAATCAGAGTCTTTGGATATATCATGGTCCTGAATGTTGCGCCTTTTGTTGCGCTAATTCCTGTTTGTCAAACAGGGTATTAAAATCATACTTTGGAATGCTTGTGTGCCTAACATAGACATCAAGAAACGATAAAAAAGTATTACACAATGCTGATTATGTTGTACATACAGCAAAAAATAGGAATCATGATACGAAAATATTTTTTTCTAGGCCCACTTTCTAAATCTGAATTATTTAAATTTTAGTTAGTACAAAGGTACTAATTCCATTAGTAATAAGGACAAAATAAACTTTAAATTTGTCAACCTCCAATGAGTCAGTGAAAATCGTAAATATATTATTCCTTATTTGTTCATAGTAGTGAAAAATAGTCGATGAAAATAAGTTGTTTTTCACTTTCTTCCCAGGAGTGCGATAGTGCAAAACTCTATGATATGAAGGATATCAATCTTTTGAAATAAGTCACTTTTGTGTGAAGGAGTGAAAAATGAGAAGATTTCTCGCTTGAACTTATAAATTGCAATATTGTACGTATTACAAACACACATTAAGCGCAGAACTTCGGATTTCTTTGATCTGGCCGTGATCTGGCAGTGGAAAAGGGTACAAACAGTAGAACTCACGCAGCATTCCGCTTACTCAGAGTTCGCAACTCACAAGTCTCTCACTTGTAATTGTATTCTGGTTTAATACATTTGTAATTCCGAGTTATTAACCTGACTGACGTGTGATTGCGGCGATTATGGAGATGTGGGTTTTGCTGCATTAACGAGCTAGTCTAGGCACCATTCGCCTTGTTAACCGTGCGCGGTTGCACTGTCAATGGCGAAAATAATTTTTTATACTGTAAAGGACAGGGTTACTGGTATGAAGTGCTTGTAATGAGGCCTTTGGAATGCTGTGAACTACGATCTTATCTTGACAAAAGATAGATTAGAATGGATGAAAAAATGTTCTATTAAGTTGTTTATTATTATGAACAAATGTTAGGTGGAGTAACATATGTTTCAGGGTTAAAATGAAATATAACAGGATTATAAGTAATAGGATTAGAAATTGAAGTTTTGTTTTCTGCAAAACATTAATCTAAAGCATGGAAATCTTGTCATGTGCTTGATACAATGAGATTAATGAGCGAGATAAAACATTATGACTCCACAAAAGTGTTTCTTTTTTCTACGAAATCTGTAAAGCTATCAAACTATATAGCTTCTTTCGCAACCAGGTCCTTGTTCTTTAAACGATCAAAAGTACCTGAAAGTTGGTAACTCAACTCCTTGAGTTGTTTTTCAATCAAGCAATCTTTGACCTGAACGTGCACGCACATACTATAAAAAAGTAGATTATAATACTTATCTGAGTTATCAGAATGTTCCAAATCTCTGAAAAATTAGCATACTGATTTCGTATTCTATCTTACTCTTGTCAGAATATCTTTTCGAAAAGCGATTTGAAATCAGAAGCAGAATGAATTCCCCGAAGAGGCTTTCGAAAAGATTTTCATAAATCTCTGAAGGAAGGTCGGGGTCGGCATCACGTGTCCGGGCGATATCGCACGACGTCGTTTTTTGCGGTAAGGCACGAAGTGAAAAGCCATCGCGGTAGCGGCTCAGGTAGCCGCGACTTGGGTTTCAGATGCTGGATCGATAAGAGCGTGCGGTGGTACCAGTGAGAGGATCCAGCGAAGCACGAGTGGTCTCAAGTCCACAGGACATGTTCAGGTTCAGGACATCGTTCCACATTGCCGGATACGCGTGCGCCCCCCTCATTTCCGGTCGTAGGAAATATTCTCATTACCATGCGGACCACTTCGTCCGCCCTCGGAATATGAAAACGAAATTATATCCTGCGCCTCTGGCCTACCGATGAGCAAGAGCCTATAAAAGACACTTTTCTGACATATTATATTACTATAGGTTCTTTGGCTCTTACGAATCATACTTATGGGCTCTTCTTGTCAGGAGCAATCTCACATCATCAACTTTGTGTTGTAGATCTTATAGAATTTCTTAAAGTTCTTTTAAATTCCCTATAGAATATCTGAAATTTTTTTTAATCTCCTTTAATTCATTAAAATCACTTTACATCTTTTGAAAATCCTTTAAAATTCTTTAAGGACATGTGGTGATCACCATAAGAACCAATTTAGTTTCCCCAACTTTACGCTTGCAGTAATAAATATTTTTTTGCTAAAACTGGGTAAAATGGTTCTCAAAACGTATTAGAATAATTCATTTTATTTCAAAAATGAGCTATAAATTATAATTACGTAAAAGAATTATTAATACATATATGTTAGATAAATAATACATAAAGAATTGGGTCTTCTTTTATACATTATCTAATTAATTTGAAATATAGTTGCCATAGGACACCATAAAAATGTCTGCAAGGGTTCGACTCGAGTGAAAGAAGATGTGAGGAAAGTGGGAAACAAAAATGAAATTGGGCGTTAACGACTTGATCGTATTTATTGCTGTTCGCGGTGATGGGTCGTGATTTTACGATGCAGACATTTATTTTCGTTAATTTCGTGACCCGCCAATGTCAAGAAATATGTTCTTGAGGTCAATGGAGCATCTGGTTGAGTGCTGTCGTTATATAATTGATCGCAAATGGCAGGGCTGTCGCAATTAGGGATGCCGATATACGAGCTTTGATCGCGTGCAAGGCGGAACGATGTAACCCGTTGTAACAATGTTGTACCTAGTGCACTACAAGAGGAAGACGCGTGTTGCAATCTTCCTGCTCTTCACCACAGAATCGAGCCATCTAAGTAGGTCCCTATCGCTTTATCGTAGAAAACGACATGTAACAAGAAAATGCGAAGTAGCACAAAACTCAAAATAATACACTATTCACAGTTATCTTATCACGATTTCATCCTACAATTTTTATCCAAGGACCAATTGAAATACCGGCTTATTCCTTTGATACAAATTTTATTTTTATAAATGGAAATCTCCAATGTTAAGGAGCAAAAGTTGAGTATAAAGGTTCATGCTTTTATCTATAACTTGGGTGATTTTTTTTAAAATTAAATTAATTAAATTTCTTCATAGAATTCCCGTGTTAGTTGTGACAATAACTCAACACCCAATTAAGAAGATTTAAACGACAAACGAGTATGTTTTCACCGCCGTTCACTTTTGTTTAATACGTTTAATGATAATGTTGATGTAAACACATGTTCTGCAATAAATGTCTTATCTAGGAGGTTTTAATTTTTGCTCTGGTTGAGAAGGCCATTAGTCGCGGCGCAAGTAAAATCTATTGGTTTGAGACGAGAATCAAACTCGTTTGTGAAATCTCACTCTCGCCTACTGGGTACCTCGTATCTTTGGTACTAGCCTGCGTATAAATCGTCCTTCCTCCTCGAGCTAACAGAGTAATGCTTAGAGTTATTAGGAATCAGATAACACGAGGGACCCATCGTACGACCGGCACAAGGAAACTCTTCGGTAGCGCACCTGTCGTTGGCAACGCCGAGATTTTTCCCAAGATTACTAGAAATCGTAAATAGCGCATTTTTTCAAGCGATAGCGGCCCTCTCCTGCCGCCGACCTATTCACATGCTTAACCTCCGTCTGCTGGCAGATAAATAATTTATTATAAAAAAACTCAACATTCACCTTTGTCAAGATTATCAGCTGCTCATGGGTTTCAGAAAATCATTCTGCAAGGCGCTTTTCTATCCTATCCTAAAAAAGTTATGTCACCATATATATCTAAAAAATATTGAAGGCATTACTTCTGAAAAGGTCAAACCTCTAATTTTCTTGAAACTGCCTACATCTATGTATTTTGATATGTTAATTACGAATATGATAGTAAAAATCGTCGGAAATTTGAACCATTAAAAAACCATAAAAATTGGTTTTTTTCATTTTTTTTATACGAGAGATATAGTTTCTGAGAAAATTAGAGATGCATCGATGTTTATAAAAAAAACCCATTAACCATGAATTTTCACATTGTAAAGAGAAATCATTCTAAACTAAAATCGATTTACCCGGCGTTGCCTAGAATATAAAGGAATTTAAAGAGACTTTCAACGGTTGCAGAATATTTTAAGTGGTTGTAAGGAAGTTTAAAGTATTTCAAGGGGTTGCATAAGTTTTAAAAAGACTTTAAAGGGTTTAAAAAAATCTCAAAGAATCCCAAAAATCCCTTGGAATTCTTTAAACTCATTTGAAGTCGCTTGAAATCTCAGACAATGCCGGGTAAATTTATGCTGGTAAATAAATAAAAATGAAATGATTTTGCGAGCTATTTTGATATTTTTAATCCACTGAATGTAAAAAAAAAATAAAATGTTCGTCAGATTAGACGTCTGAAACTTCAACCCAATCTTTTTTCTCAAGATTTTAAAGCCGTAAAACTTTTTTATGACCGAAATTATGTACATGACTTATTGGAATTTTCGAAATACCTTTCCGGGTAGTACTGTCGGACGTGAGTCCTTTTTTGAAATACTTACTGTAGATATATAGGTACCTACTTCACTCTGGTGACAGTTGACAGCAGTTTCGTCGAAGGCGAAAACACAAACTCTGGCTACTGGATGTGCATAATACATGGCTCTGTGTTTTAGCTACTGATGGTTACACATTCAGAAAACAGATTACCACTTCTTACAAAAACGACAGGATAAGAGATTGCATAAACTTATATTTCTTTTTAAGCGACAAAATTTAGATAAGGGGGACGAAGAATTAATATTTTGTTCCCTGACAAAATTTAAAATCCTTTAGTTCCATAAAATATTTGAAAAGTCATAAAAATCTCAACATTTAAAATCCCTTAAAATTCCTAGAAACCTCTCTTGAACATTTTTCAAGAATTTTCTTAAATAAGTTATTGTTCGAAATAATTGTTTGATTTTACATTTAAGTTAGTTAAATTGATCTTAAAAGTTCTGAATTTCCACTTATCATCTTTAAATGACGTAAAATTTTTTGTGAAATTCATACCCCCCTCCCCAATCTCTCTCACAACAAAGGAGGAACATTTCCCAAGAGCTTTTCAAGAATTTGTCCTACCAAATATTTAAGAAAATTTGAAATATCGATGGAGCCCCAGCAGTGCTATGGCTATGGCATTGAAAAACCATGATGGTAAGCTTGTCTTGGAGTTTCCCTTTTTTTAACATGTCGCAAATTAGCCAAAGGTGGACCATATTAATATGACAAAGGAGGAAATGGTCTTTAATTATTCACTCTCCAATCTCTCCATCCGAATTCATCGTAGGAGGACGCAGAGTATCTATGTAGGTTGTATTTTCGAGTGTGATAAAATTCAAAAAGGTCGTCAAAAGATCATAAAGGCGTTGCAAGGCGTGCAAAGGCCAAGGGGGAAACGACATGGCCACCTGTCGCGGAGTAAAACCAGTGGCGACGTCTTTGCCTCCTCAAGTCGCATTCGTCCACTACACAATATACATATATACATATAAATTACATGTTCATAGACACAATCATATAATATACTCACATACATGATTTTCAAGGTATCTTCGACGCGAGAGCGTTTACAACAACGGAAATATTAAAATGCCCCGGCACTCGTCACATGACAATAAGTCTCTCTGCCTGCCCGTTCACGTGGACGTGCTCTGGATACGATCCCGCCACTCTAAGCACGCATTCGTACTTTTCTTTCTTCTCTGTTCCTCCTCATTCTACTCCATCCGCTGCTGCAAACCTCCGGGCGTATTTCGTCGGGGTGTCCCGGAATTGAAATGCACGCTGTGCACATCCTGTCCGGGAAAAATTCAAATGAGTGAACACGAATGAGACCCAGAACCTTCGAAATCTAATACACCTTTCAATGGAGTCTTTAACTCTTTTCTTAAAATATATTTTCGTTCTTTTATGATTCAAGACAATTGAATTGCAGAGGATCCCGCCTGGAAAATGATTCGGGCACTGATCAGGCCCAAATTAGCCCGACTCAGTGCTAATGTGGCTCTATATTAGACAGATGAATGTGGTGCTAATAATAACTGTATAACGTCGTTGTCAAATTAAAATGGGAAAAGCTAATAGGATGCTAAATAGACCGATTTTATAGAATTTTAAGATATTTTAAAGAATAATAATGAATTAGAAAAGACTATTAATTAGTAAAATTCAGAAAGTGAACTATAATTACATAATTAAACTGTTCCCAAATGTAAAGAATATTTTGAGCCATCAAGTTTTTCTTCAATGATATGCACAAAAATAATGATCCATATATTGAATTTAACGTATGTATAATCAAGACAATAAGCATATATTATAACAT
The DNA here is from genome assembly GCA_032275145.1 of Synergus laeviventris. Taxonomy (NCBI): domain Eukaryota; kingdom Metazoa; phylum Arthropoda; class Insecta; order Hymenoptera; family Cynipidae; genus Synergus; species Synergus laeviventris. Next base: position 1,946,038 of record JAUESI010000008.1, on the reverse strand, counting down.
TGAATATTGTTCAATGTTCACTTTGCAGGCTGCACTTGTGCAATACTTCGATTGCTATAATTGCACTGCAGCTCCATAGGCAGATACTGATGAGTAAATCACGCAATTCACGTAAAAAAATATATCAAAATAATCTATTGTAACTAGCAAAAATGATGAGAATAAGTGCTCCACTTAAAGATCCATGTATCCCATGACGCATGGATAAGTGGCACTTATACCATTTAATACATGAGTGTGGATGAGCAGTTAGCTCTGCAGTCTGCACGCTATCCTCGCGCCGCGATGATCCGGACTCCTGACCTTACGTTCACCAACCAATTTCTGTGGATAATACCTCCTCTGCTTACTGATTGTGAGATATACCTCACTAAATAAGTCAGAGCTGCGAGCGATATCCTGCACATTAATGGAACTCATTCTTGACTTAACCTTATAGCGTTTACTTGTAGATATATAACGTCGACTCTCAACACATTTTTACAGGGTAGGGATCCGGTAAGAAAGGAGTGTATTTGAAGACATAAAATACTGCCACTCATGTCACATCTTTGACGAAAATGAGATTTTACCAACTTGTTCGACACAAAATCGTTTTCGTGAAAGGATTTATTTGGCATTCAACTTTGAAGGTCGCAAATGGCGAATGTGACGAAAAAACGATATTGTAGAAGCGTATCGAAAACCTATATTTAAGTGTAAATTCTCGCTCGATGCAGCACTACTTTCATTTCTCAACAATTTCTCATAGTCCACAATCAACATCCTACACGACAAGGTCTTGACACGAGACCGCTCCCGATGGCGTCGGTTCTCCGTTCTCGAGGCGCGAACGGCTCATTTTCACCTGAAGTTGCCTTCGACACACAATCATCCACCATTAGCTCGTCTGAAAAAGTGGAAAAAGCAGGCAGTCGAGCCGGGAATATCCCTTTACTCAGTACAAAAGGCCGAGTGGGTGCGCGCGTATAGTCGTCTGCTGGTTACGGAATCACGAAGCCGCGAGGATATGATCTTAAGTCTGAGGATCTTGGTGCGAAATGCGAATAGAGGAAGATGATGAAGAGGGAGAGCATCATAGGTAGTTGGGGCCGTGACTTGAGACTCCAGAGACGCTAGATCTCGAGCAGCGATCAGAGATCATCTCGAGTATATGTATCCGCGATCCTGTTGATCCTTGTAGACGGGGGCGAACACCGAAGAGCGCCAAACGTCGATTCGCGAACGTGAAGGCAGCCGCCGACGCCACTTCAGCCATTATCAAATTATTCACTCACACCGAGCGTCATCTATCTTCGACCAACGGACCAACGCGATCGCAACGTGTTATTATTTGATCCTCACTTTGTTAGCGATCTGACTCTAACTGCTCGCGATCCCTGGCAGATCCTGCTTGGAGATCTGGAGTACTTCTCACGATCTCTTCTCGCGAGGCCCTTCCAGGCTTGCAATGGCTTATGGAAACTCCTCTCGCCTCCGGCAACATTACCACTTGCCACCTCGAACCTTCCTCCGTGAAATTACCGGACTTACCGTACCCAATACTCAGTACTTACCCTCTCTTAATTCTTCATTCCGATCTTGACTTGGACGCATGGCTACGATTCATTTTTCCTATCAACGCTCCCGATCTTGAAATGCCACTCAACGATTCTCGATATGAACATTGACAAATAACCCTCGGACAGATGGTACTTGCAGTGAATTATTATGCCTTTGCAGGCTTGTGGAATACTGTTCTTATCGAAGTAGGTATTATATTTGAGGAATTGGACTAGGGGACATTTTTTCACAGTCTAAGAATGTTTATTGGAGAGAATCTGAAATTAAACAGGAACCAGCTGTAGGTTATTTTCCAAAAAAATTTTAGACAATATGAAAAATTAAGTCGAAAACTATAATATCAAAATGTTGTATCGTGACCCACGGATCCTTTGAGAAATTGTCTTCCTGCAGCACGATCTTTAGAGCTTCCAGCGAAAAGAAAAGAATCCTCAAAAACTTTTAATAATATCCACGCCAACTTGAAACCAAGTTATAAATAACAATTAGTAACAAAATATGTCTAAATGGTGGTTCTGATTGGTCTACTTTGTTGCTCTGCAATTTAAAAACTACGCATTTTATAGGTTGCCTGTTTTTTATAATAGCTTTTTTTCAGAAAGTTATTACTAGTGAGAGCGTGATTCACCTTGTAGGGACCTTGCCAGTTTCCCAGATCAAGACCACATTAGACTATCAAAATTTCGGCACGGGATGCTGTGTCGAGGCATAATGTCAAAGTTACGTAGCAATTTCATTTAATTACGAATGGGAGAAAATTTACAGCTTTATAATTTTTTTTTTATTAAAGAAACGTCTCTCTTTAATTAGCATACTCTTTCTCTCATCTCGTAAGTTATTCTTTGTTTTTTAATTAGAACAGCAGTAAATTAACGCTCAAAGCCACATGAAGGAAACTATAAGCAGAAGAGAGTGAGTGTATGTTAGTTTAAGAATCTTTTACGTCGTCATATTCTGTATTTAATGGCCTTGCCAGTCTGAAGATTAAGGGTGATGGCTTCAAGTAGTAACTGTAACTATAAGAGCTCTAGGTCTTTCTTCTAAAAATACTTTTAAATCGACATTTTTGCAAACTATCCACTAACGGCTTATACTTATAAAAACTTTATGTACTTTTTATCAAGACATGTGACAATATTTTTAAAACTTATTACAGTACTAAAATATTTTCCAAAATAGACTATAATCAAGCAACTGTCATTTATTTAGAAAACATAAATATTTTCAGATCATTGATCAGAAACAGGAGATGTAAGGTATTTTTAAGCGATTAATTCGATCTGTCACGATTTTCCTATTCTTCGCATGATCCCATCATCCTTTTCCTCGAACAATAATTTACGTACGATCTGCCGACCGATGAGCACAATTATCCGTATTTATATTGCCGGTATGGCTCTAATTGCCTTGTGTAATTCTCATAATCGTAAATACACGCGTCAAAAGGTGTTGAAACCCCAGCACGCCTCAAGGAGCTCGGCCGATAAATAAATCACGGCCAGGACGAGATACGTAATCTAATTTTGCGATATGGGTAGCGAGAGGCTCGAGTCGAGCCATGGAGCGCGAAGAACTTGGAGAACAAGGACGCTCGTCTGTATGGTGATTCATCCGTTTGCAAAATTATAAAAGCACTCTCCCACTGTCGAATCTCCACTCAGAAAAATCAGATAAATTTTATTTTATTTCATTTTCTACTTATTATTAAACTTGTCTGTATCCCCTCAACATTATGCAATTAATTTGTTTCATCAAAGGATGTAAGTCAAGCGGCGTGGGTCGAAAAGGAAAGTCATACAGTTAGTACTGATAATGATTGCCGAAACGTCGAATGTAGGAGGAAAGGAATTTACGAGGTTTGATATTATTTCAATAGATCGCTGAGCATTATGAATGAAAGGGCAATCAAAAGACTATCAAACTCGTATAAAAGCAATATGCAAACATTACTTTATATATAGTGGAGATTATTAATATTTTAATGCTTTTATTTACTATTAAAATACAAATTGTTTCAGACTTAATTATATGAAGATTGTGTCATAAAGTTTAAAATTTCACCGAAAACTATGATTAATATGACATTCAACATGCGTGTCTTTAATATTACTAAGCTCTTGGTTTGAGTTTAATTTTCGGTCCTTTATTTCTTACCCTATTGTTTTCTCAATTTCTAAGAGTTTCTATAAGCTTCTAACGAACTCTCCCTTTTACTTTATTCGCCTCGCGTTCAAGAAATGAAGGCTGCAACAACGAATGTCCGGTTGTTCCTCGAATTTGATCACGTAGAACTTTAACGCTTTACATTGTGCAGAGCGCGTGCTATACGTAGATCAGCGTGAATTTGTGTGGGTTCATCGAGGCGATAAACTTAACATATAAGCGTCTGTAAACTGGCTGCCTGTAAGATCGTGAGTACGCATAGAGACGAATGCGGGTGGCAAGTCATGTACAAAGCCTTTTCTAGAGAAATTCTCCCACTCCTGTTTTTGGTACGCAGGAAGTATCTACATGTCCTCTGGCGCCAACTGGTTTTATCGAGGAATAAAAAATCATCCCCTTTTTATGATACTATTTGAGATTGTAAGTATATTAAACTTCTTCAAAGAAAATTTGATGTTTTAAACGATAATGAATCTCCCACTGAATAAAGGAAACTGCATAAAGAAGTAATTTAAGTCTGAAACACACCATGACCTTCTTTTAGAAATAACCTTTCAGATAATCATAATGCAAAAATGCAAATGCTTTTAAATTGATGAAAAAAAAAACGTGATTTCTGTCTTCAGTTCTTCGGGTGCAATAAAATGTCATCGTCAATTTCAAATCGCAGTATCGCAGCATTGGAATAACGCACTCAGCCTCTTTTCATGCGACCTTCATGCTGGATGTACTCGAATTTGAGTTCTTAATCAAGAATTCATATGCACTCTTAAAGTTTATGAGGTATTACGTATTCCGGGTACGACGCGGATTTCACCAGCCTCATCTAAAAGAGAGATTCATATTCCCGGATTTCCCAGTGAATTTTCGAAAGCGTTTAACGTGAAAGAATTCTAATCTTACGGTATGCGCGACCAAGACACACGATATTTTTGCCTGTAGGAAAAGAGAAATTTGCATGCGTCAGTTTGAACTACGGCACAGTGGCTAACAATCCCTGGAGGAAGAGTTCACCAACAAGAGATAACGAACTTTATTCGTGAATTAAAATATCTGCAGGATAAAAGTCAAATCGTTTAATTTCACTTGTGCATAAACTCTTCGTGCCAGGACTGACCAAATTCTTCCGATGCGAAAATAACAGCATACAGTTTTTTCCAAAAATGATATTATCAGTGAATTTAAGCTGAGAGGGAATTTAAGTAGTAAAGAAATTTCAGTAGTCAGTGTCGTTCATGGACAGACAGTATATATATATATATATATATATATATATACAGATTCAGCAAATCCTATGTATAGGCCGGGGATTCAGGAGGAATACAGTTGTTTAAATACTTACTTCTTAAAAAAATAGTTCATTTATATTTTAAAATTATTGAAAAATATTTAAAACGTATTCTTTGAAAATAAGCTGCCTTTTCAGGAGTTATAATTACGATTAACTTTTTTGCATACTTTTGTTGTGGAGTTCAATTATGTAACTTTCTGCTTTTTCGTTTTTCGTCTTTTGCAAATTTACGCCATTGTACTACTTGAACGGCCCCTTACCTGAATTGTCCTTTATCTGTAGTATATATCATTAAAATAATCATTCAATAAGAAGTTTCATTTATTTTTAGATGCAAATATTAAATATCAACTAATATAATTTACGAATTTAATCGAAACATATTTAACATAAAAGTTAATAATACAATAATACAAATTTTTAAATTTGTTGAAGCACTTTACGCATAAGAAGTCCGGCGGAATCCGGATTCATCGATAAATAAAATTAAGTGCGCGCAAAATTATAATTTCGTGACTTTTAAAACGTCAACAGTGACAGGACACATGTCTGCAATAAAATATATAAAAGTAACTGATGGTCAAGTTTAGAGTAGTATTTCACAATAAAAATGGTCTTCGACTAGCATGATTATTTTTCTATAAATATCGACGATTATCCCAGCAAGAGTGATGTGTGGAAAATTACCATTTAAACGAGACAACGAATCGCGTTTACATCCGCGATTCGTCCTTTATTATTGCGTCTTTTCTTCAGAAAATGGCAATCACGCGTGCATGTTAATTTCATAGCAAATTAGCGCAATCGACATTATCAGACTGAGAACAAATTACGTGGTTGAATCAGATGAAGATCGTAAGCAAATGTGATTTATGTGTTTTATCATAAAATGTTCATTTGCAAAATCTATTCATTCACAAATCCTAATTACTTATGCATAAAAGAGGAAAATTAATTCCCTCTCGATGACATATTAATGCATTACGCTCAGCAGTAAAAATATACTTCATTCTTAAAATGTTTTTATATTATGTAAATTCACTGTATGAATGCAAGAGCTTCATTTATAATATGAAGATTATTGTAAAAATTGAATATTGCATTAATTAAGAAAGTTATACCAAGAATAGATACTAATGATGCTCTGCATGGTAAGATATAATCTAATTATTTATTGAAACTAGAGTACTTACCTTATTTACGTAAGCAGAGGAATATTTCTCTCGGATTGGGAATTGGGATCGAAAAGTGTCTGGGGAAAAATACACTAGATCGACTCATTCCTTTGCTTATGTGCTTCGCCTTTACGTTTTGATAATGGTTTTTTCTCATACATCTGCGAATAATCAATACCTATATATAATAATAATTATGGTTAAACGATTCACCGGTATTTTTCCCGATTTACCACATTACCAATCCGGGCCTGCCTTAAGGAATTTAGGTTATGAATAAGAGTAGTATGCTATATGTAAAATTCAATAATGAGAGAAGGGGATGTGAAGAAATGAGTGTAATTAAGCATCGCTAAAAGTAAGTCAGTGCTAATTGCAGTGCGATGTTGTGTATCAATATATTGCGCCAATATTTTGCGGACCGGTCTTTCTTGATTATTACTCGCCACGATATGAGGACGACCGAGTTGTTAGATCATCGGAACTGGCCTGGGAAGATATTTGCATTCCGAGAGGAATCGGTGATGCAATACTTGATTAAGATCATTACAGGTGATACGCAGATCGTCATCGATCGATCAGATCTGCCTACAACGATTTACTCCACGAACATCGATTTAACGCCCGGATAAGATCAGTAATTTTTCCCAAAGAGAGATTGTACACCGAGAAAAATATATTTTCTTAAATCCTCTTACACTTTCCTCTAAAAATGAGAATATTCCTGTATGAATTATATTGTTTTTCGCTATTTTTAAAAGTAGAGATGACCCAAGTACTACTTTTGCAATTTATTCTCAGATTGAGAATATTTACTTTAATAAGGACCTAGGTTCTAGTAAGTAAATTTAGAATCTTAGTACTTTTTTATACTAATCAGTGAAGTACTATAGTTTAATGGTGTCGCTGCGTTTCAAACTATAATACTAATTAAAAAATAGTTTTGTCAATAAATTAACATTCTATAAGTTCAAAATGCATATAATAACAGTTTAAAGGAACCTTTTCAATTGTCTTCATTTGAGAGGGATCCTCTTAAACAAAGAATTTACCATATTTTTCATATACAGTTAATATGTTACACTATACTCTTTTTGATCTGCCAATCTGCAAATCTGCAAATCTCTATATGCTATTAAATTTCGTAATTTTAAGAATTTTCACTAAAACAAGGCACTTGAGAGTTTTATTAATATATTTAT
>JAUESI010000008.1:1907457-1925521 GCA_032275145.1 Synergus laeviventris | reverse complement strand
GATTTGAAGGAATTTCAAAAAAATTTTTAATTAATTTCAAGATTCTTAATTAATTTCAAAGTGGCCCTAATTTAACTTCCATCAAAAAGAAATATCCTATAAAGTTTTTGTCTCCCACGTGTATTTTGAGACTGTATGCGTATTATATATATATATTATATATGATCAAATTCCATTTTAAATTGTTCATTTCGAAATTTTATATTTAATTTAATTCCGGTTTTAAATCCCTGCTTTTCGCAAAAGCGAATTTAGTTGCTAGCCCTCTTTCATCATTCCACGCCATATAATATGTATATATGGTAAGTCACCCCCTTCTCCATCCAACGCAAAATAATATTTGCACTGTTCGATGCTATCTGTGTAATTGCAGATATTAAACAGGAATTCTCGAACTTAACCAAACATATAAATTAAATTTTAAGTGATGAAGAGCCTGCAATAAATTTTGCGGATCTCCGCGAAGGATATGATTATCACTTATATATTAACGATCAGACTGATTAAAACCAGGCCACTTTCTGATTGGTTGAAATCTGTTAAGACTCTCACCAAGTTTCAGTTTAAACACCTTTTCGAACAAGACAAATGCATGAGGCCTTCCCTTTTTAATTTGAGTGCATTCTGATAATTTTGGCTCACACCCATCAGGGTGCCACTCAGCGTACCAGAAATAACTTCGACACACCGAACCAAATCGATATGGGCCCAATAAACCATAGCAAAGTGTTAATATGGCCAATCACTTCCAAGTCTCGAACCCTAATTTTCTCGCGTAAATCGCCAGTAATGCATGACGTCATCGTACATCAGGCCCACAACGTTGATTGGGTGCGAGAATTGGGGCCCACCAATTACTGGGTGACCCGTGCACGATTTATGGGGTCAGTCGTAACTCATGTCGTGGATCTGCACTGCTCTGCAGAACCTATTCCATAACTCGGCACCATAATTCCTATGGGGAGCTACATGCTATATGGGCTCTTGCGAGTATATACGCTGCCTTTGCATTTTCTTTGCTCGCGCGAGTTGCTGAAAAATATAGCGCGGGGCAGGGCGTTACAAAGTGCGCCGTGATAAATTGACGACAAATTGAAAATGTCGAAAGTCCCGCAGTCTTGGGCTCGTTTATGCGCACATTTACATCCAAGTTGTGCGCAATGGTCTTGAATTCTTTCTATGCATAAATCTAAAGGGATTATAATCATGCGGTTGCCGCAAAGATATCTACAATTATTAATATGCTCATTATTCCAATTCATTACTGATGGGTTTAATTGCACTCATATTAATACTTGCGATCGTATAAATTAAATAGTTGCTTTATCCTTTTAATTTATGAATATAGTTTTCGAAGTCCTCAATGCATACAGAAAAGTCTAGTGGGGGTGAATCATTTTCTAAGCTTTGCAATTTTCATACCACGATCAGGAGATGACGTAAGTCTTTACCCGAGGACGATCAATAGGATCATCCTAACACATTTATCGTATGATTGATAAATGAGAAGTGGCAGTAGATACATAATTCATCCCTTGGAAACAATGTGGGGCCTTGGCCAGTTTGCCCTAGGTCTAATGTGGTCCTCATCTGGAAAACAGGCTATCTGATAGATGGTAGATATCCCACGTAGGGAAAACTGGTCAATACCTCACCAACATTAAAGAGCCACTAATTATTATTATTATTATTTGCAAAATTGATCACTTACATAAATAGATTTTCAGTGGGTTTAAGAAATTTGATAAGAATTTCAAAAATATTCCGGGAAGCTTATTTCAATTCTATAAGGAATTTAAAGCGATTTCAAAAACTTTTTAAAGAGTTTCAAAAGAATTTGGATGAGATTCAAGATTTTCAATTAACTTCAAAATATTTGTAAGATATTTAAAGAATTCTTAATGCTCTAAAAAAATTTCAATAGATTTTAAAAAAGTATTAAAAAATTTGAAGAACAAGTAATTAAACAAATTTGTCAAGTATTTTAAAGGATTTTAAATGATTTTAAAGAATTTTTAAGGATTTTAAAAAAGGGTTAAAAATTTTTAAAGAGCTTTTAGAAGATTTAAAAAATTTCGAGACATGTTAAAGAATTTGAATATATTTCAAGTGATTTTAGAGAATTTAAAGGAATTTCAAGTCAGTTTATACAAGATTTTAAGAAATTCTTTTAAGAAATTTTATAACATTCAAAACATTTGAAAGATTTTGAAGTAAGATAAATCTCGGGAAATCTTCTGATTTCACATTTTAATTTTGGAATATCAATTCCATAATGTCAACGTATCAGAATAGTGATGATCACAAGTTCATTTATTAGTATCCAATTAATAATAATTAATTACCGTAACGAGCTGTGACACCTCCTATCAAAGAGGTTTGATCACGTTCATTTACTTCCTCTACTCGATCTACTGGGTAGGTGTCATATCTTGTCATAGTAATTAATTATTAATTAAATATCATAAGAGTAATTATTCCTCTGTATCAATTAGTATATGCTTTTCACTGTATACCATCTATTATTTCCAGACCCGGATTTAAGTTTATCGGGCCCCTGGTTATTAATACTTTGGGGGTCACCTTGAAAGAGATTTAAAATTACAAATTACGCAATATTTATTGCATACTTTTTTAATTTCTCAAATCTGCATAAATACATATATCTACATAGAATACATATAATAAAATCAGTTTTGAAATTTAGTAATTGCATTTTTTGAGTGTCAGAAAATATACGATCTAATTTGACAGTGGTGGCAGGATGGAACAGAGAGGATATTCATTTTATGGGGATCCCTAGCTTAGGACTTCCTGGGCACGTGCCCCATGTGCCCATATGTAAATACGCCACTGATTATTTCATGTTAGATTATGGATCTTCCTAGAGCTTAGGAAATGAAAAAAGGAAAAATGGGTCAGTCATGAAGGATGTGGGGGAGGATCGACCTGCGACTCCTGCACGACTTCCTTGAACGGATTTATCTGTGTGAAGGCAGGCTTCCCCCGGAGGTGATGTTGAACTTAGATGTACGCAGGAGTGTCTGGTGGAAGGAAGTATTTTTGCAGTAGGTACGAGTTTGCAGGTTGCGCGGAACGGCGTGCGCGCGATCGGCCTCTGAGCCGAGCTGGGTGACCGAACTTCCTTTTGCCCGCTCCCCCCTGTCCTTCATCGGCTTCACCACCGGATCCCCTCCGGGTCCATCTTGCCCCATCGGGCCCCCTCTTGCGCTGCAGTGCATGGCGTCCTCGTGTGGGCGAAGGGTCATAGGTCGCAGACACACTACAGTGGTTCTCAAACATTATTCACCCTTCTTCAAGTTATTGGGATGATATACGATATATGCTTAATTCCAAGATTAATTAATCAACTGCTCAGTGTCTTAAATCTTTATGTAAAACTCATGTTAGAAATTCTTAATTCATTTCTAAGTACGCAAGAACAGTTCTTGGAAATAAAAATTTCAGTTTTGATAAATCCCAATGTTATTAATAAATATTTTAATTTTTTAAAATATGGAAATCCTTTTTATTTTAGTCTTGAAATAACATCGGTCTGGAAAGAGTGTTATGCAGGAGTGGTTATTTGATTATCGGGAAATGCAGGAGAACGAACGATAGGAGAATGGCTTAAATCGCTCTTATATCTAAACGTGGAAGAGGATATGGGTAAGATCACGAGCGTTTTGTACCGGTCGGGCGACAAGGTGAAGACAATTTGTTATTAGCGATTACACTTTATGTACTATCTCTTCGCAAAAAGACTACAGTCGATAGCGTGAGAACAAGCGAGATGAAGTGAACATAAGCAGCTTAGAATTTGAACCTATATAATATCGTTCCGTTGGAGACTCTCGTTTTAATACTAATTTAAAATGTAACAAATCATTTACCATCACTTTAAAACATTTTAATAATAATATCGCATCAATTCTAATTTTGTAAAAAAAACTGAAGGTCATGTTGATAAAACTTCAGTTATTGTGTCTCCATTAAACACTTGATAGACCTCCTAACAGTTCTTGACTTGATTGATTTTGCTGCAGGCTAAATTTCTATGTATGAGTCATAGTAAAATTTCCAATAGAATTTAACTTAATTAACATAAGCAAACAAATGAAGAATGAAGGTGAATCAATAACTAAAATAAACTCTTGTTTTTTTTTATTTTGGTTATACCCAGGAAGTTGACATAAGAATACGGATGCTCGATCTTTTTCACCTGTGGGTTACGATTCAGGACTTCCTCCAAGGTTTGTTGGGACGGCACGCGAGAGATACGATCTTTCCACGGAGAAAGCAAATTGAAAAATTATACGGAGCCACGATTTTGGCGAAGAGGCAAAACAAAAGGTTGAAGATAGATGAGGTCGTTCGAAAAGGGTAACACCCGATGAGCAAACCAAACGGACGTTATCTTCACTAATCTTGAAAAAGGAATGCGTGGTTGACAGTGACTCTTGTATAAATCTTTTAAAGTTTCGTTTCGCAATCTTTCTTTCTAGATCTTTGCGTATTTCTCTTCGAATATCGTTTAAGATGAACACGAGTGATCTTAAGGAAGTGCAAAAACAAAATAAGAGAAACTCAAAATGTTTAATCTTGGAATTCAAATACGTATTAGCGTTGAAGATCTCTTTCTAATTAAATTTCGATTTTTGAGAACCCATCAGAATTAAAGTTGAATATGCATTTTGCCATTAGGATAATTTGATTAGTCAATCATCTCGACGTGAGTAATGAAGTCATCAGAGGTCATTCCTCAGGGGTCAAAAGACCCCGTCATTAGACTCCAGGATCAAAGTACATCTATAGCAACTCCCAAGTTATGAATTACAAGCAATTCCAGTTGAATTAAAATCACATCTGGGATCCTCGACTCGAACGTGCCAACGGAGCAGAGCCTGTAATCCTAGAAACGAAGTCCGCCAATGGAAACATGTGCCCATGTCGTTATAAACTGCCGCCCTCGCTTCAGATAAGATCAACCGATATCGATCGGCGGTTCCATTTATACCGGTACCTTCAGTGTCGGTACGGAGTAATTATCCTCCGATCTGAGCTGCCAACTATTACCTATGCTCCCATAGCATCTCTGAATCTCTCTGTCTCTCCATTTCTGTTTCTCTGATTCCACCCACGCATCGGCGTCTTGTGTACGTCGAACCACCGTTACGATAGTCTCTCTCTAAACCACGTTATTAGTTTCGCGGTGCAAGTAAGGTAGAACTCGAGAATTGCACCATGAGATCTCTGTAAGTACGATCGACTCGCTATCGGGCGTCACCTCGTCATGGGAGAGCCGCTGATGCTGCCCATGGGTATGAATCACTCGCTTCTGAGGTACGTTCGCACGCTAGATTCAAGGACTTCCGGTACCTCCAACACTTCCTGCGGGGGCAAGACTTCTTCTACTCATTCAGAATTTAGATTTCGAAATATATTAGGAATTACGATGCATGAGCTTATTGTTACATTGTCTCGAGGGCCTCTCCCAGCTAGATAGAGTAGTGCCGCATTCGAGCGAGTAGATCCGAGAATCTATCAAGAATTCAAAAACACGAAAGATTCATTTTTCATTTTATTTATATTCATGTGGAACCTATTTTTTAAAGAACGCAGTTTCCGAATTTTGACAACTTGCCAATTGCTTTCAATACAATTGCGTTTGCGAATTAGGTTGATAGTGCACGATTTCCTTGTATCAAGAACTAAAATGTTTAACCTGAAGAGATCAAGAGGCAAGCTCTAAATGTCAAGCTGATGTTGTTCTCTAAAACTGCAATAAATATCAAAATAAAACTGTTGTTTGAGAAGGTGCAGACTATGATTTGATGAAACGACCTATCCGTTACCATTTGGAGGTGCAAAAGGTAGCGCGATCTTTGGGTGCTCGTAAACTCTCATCAAAGATCGAATTGGCCGTGCGCCTAGTGGAAGAAGTGGTACTGGAAGCAGCGAGCTAATTCGCGAGTGATGAGCTGCCCAGAGAGACCCTTCTCTCTTCTTCTTCTCTTTATAACCACACTCGTGCTTCGTACATACATACGTACGTGGTCCGCGGTGTCTGCGGCTCGTGAGTTCCCACGGACGGGACCAGGAGGAGTTCTTTCAAGTTTGAAAACACGGCAATCAGTGTAACTGCTAATGCCGCAGTACCACACTACTTTATATCGTGCCAAGCACATTTACCTACCCCCGACTCATATACAGTTCAAGATTCTCTCGACCCGTATCGTTCGGTCCTAAACGTTTACTTTTCACTAACAAACTCTTCGCTCTAAAGTGGACGATTTGCTACACTAGGAAGTCGACTTCCAACTCAAATACGTTATTCTGTCTAATTAACGTCTATCGTAAACTTTAGATTACACTTCAATAGGATTTTAAATTCTTCGAATTCATGTTTACTTTTGAAATCTTTGGATCCTCCGCATTTAACGAATCTTCTTTATTTTATAGAAGGCTTCGTTATCACATACAATTTCAGTATACTTTTCACTGATTCAATTAATGCAATTTGGTTTAACAGTATTTTAAGGTATTTTAAGTAATTTATCGAATTTAAAGGAATTTCATGAGATCCTGTAGGTTTTTATGTAATTCTAAGTAATTTTAGGTTTTTTAGAGGTAGTTCCAGGAATTCTATAAAATTTCATTGGATTTTCAGGTATTTTAAGTATACTCATGGGCTTTGAAAGCTCATGGGATTTTGAGTTATGTTAACGAAATTAAAAGTTTTTTAAGAAATTTATTGAGATTTACAAAAATTTGAAGGGATTTCATGAGATTTCATGGGATTTAAAATAATTTGAAAACATTTTCCGATATTCTGTGGGATTTTAAGTAATTTTAAGAGATTCTTTTCAAGTTTCATTGAATTTTCAGGGAATGAATATTTTAAGAAACTTTAAGAACTTCTGAGATTTCATAAGATTTCCTAGGATTTAAAATAATTTTAAGGAATATGATGTGATTTTATAAAATTTAGATATAAATTTTATAAGATTTCTGTTTTATATATAAGTATCTATTTTGATTTGTTTACCAAAAAATTATTCTTACGAAAATTTGGAAAACCGTGGAAACTATCGCAAACTTTAGACTGCACATCAATAGGATTTTGTCTTTTTCGAATTAATGTTTACTTTCGAAATCTTTGGATCCTCCGCATTTATTAAAAAACCGTCTTTATTTTCATGTATGGCTTTGTTATAGGATTCCAAAAACTAACAATGTTTTAGGGTAAAATCATTAACGTGACAAACAATTAAAAGTAGAGAAACCAACTTCTTTTTAAGGGTACTTATAGTTATAATCTGTGACTTTTTACATCGCGTGAAAGTTCCCTAGTGCTCATAATTGTCAGAATTCTTGGAATTTACTGGTCGACACTTAGAAAATGTTATGTCACGCATGCGTAAAACGGTTACTTGAACGAATCAGAAGTCGGAAGAATGCGCGCGTGTTTCATATACAATTTTTATTTTAATTATTGCAATTCTACAAAAAGACATCACAAAAGTAATTTAAACTTTGTAAATTAGTGTAAGGGAAATAATACGTATAAAAATATTGATTTAAAAATATTTTTAAAATAATATTATTTGATTAATCGTTTAAAAGAAATTTTATTTGATCAATTTTGTTAACCAATCTATGTTCTTATTGCTTCTTGAAATAAATCTTCCATGATTCAACCTCGAAAAATGAAAACAAATTTTGAAATTAATTTAGTAGAAAATTTGATCTTGTCTCGATGATAGGAATATTTATTTTTCTTATAAATCACCTTTGAATTCTCTCTCTCTCTCTCGTAACCACTACAAAATGAAGAATCAAAAGAAATAGTCGCGGTTGCTACCACAGTCCATAGGAATGATACCAATCAACCATGAATATCATCCCCATGTTACCACCATTTCTTCAAGTTTAGTTGATCGAGAAAGACTCACTCTTATTAGATTAAGAGCACTTAAAATTAAGAGAGAACATCTCCAGTATAAAATTTTGCTCATAAAAGCAGCTTAAAACAATTTTATAGTGACCAATATTTGAGATTTCTTGTTATATGGCGACTTTCCCCCTCGACATTCCTCCCTTGTTGAAAATGGTGATTTCCTGGGTAGCGGGCGGACTATTCCATTCGGCTAAGATAGAAAACTTTATTTTATAGTTAAACTGATGTAGGTTTCACCACTTGTGAGAAAGAGCCTTTTTCTACGAGAATATCAACTTAAAATCCAAGTTTATGCTCATAATTGTAAAAAAATAAATTTTAGTTTGTCAGCAAGATTGCACATATGGATATTGAAAGTGAAGGGAAAGACTATATTGTTGCTAAATCGAGAATAAAAAATCAAAGAAATGAGATAGATATTAGATGCTAGCACCCTGAGAGTGAAAAAAAGGAACTATTTGCTCATTCAGAAAGTGAGAACTTCGAAGATAGGTTAGAGAATAAAAGCTTGTCAAGAAATCATTATACCCCTTTACCTGAGGACCTGGGTTCGATTCCCAACGGGGCTAGAGAGAATTTTTTTTCGGCATGAAACGTTTAATATTTATAAGAAATAGTAGACGAAAGAACATAACATCATTTAACATTAGTGGAATTTGTCTTATTCAATATTTTATAAAGTACATATAACCTGAATGAATTAATAATCAATAAAAATAATAAACAAACAAATAAACTCAAACTTCCACTAAATATAATTAAATCTCTTAAAATCAATACAAAATATAGTCAAATTTCTTTAAATTATTTAAAATCCCGTGAAATCTCTTAAAAATTGTGACTGCGGATTTGTCAAATGTTTAATACTTTTTACGAAAGTATGAAATATATGTGGTTTGGATTAATATTCATATATTGAGGATAAGATTGGCAAGTGTAAATAAATAATTCTTAGGTAGAATATTAGGTTTTTAATAAATAAATGTAAAAAAAAATTCTTCAACTTTCTACATTTTCAGAAATTTTGCGCTCTCGAATATTTGATCGTCGAGCTTCAAAGCTTCATATTATACATTTTCTCCATCTCACGTTTTTTTCCAGGAAAATTTTATTTTTTAATTTTAACGAAATATTTTCAGGATTAAAAAAAATCTTTGAATTACAAAATGAGGAAGCAAAAGGGGATAGTCGTCGTTGCTACTACAGTAGGGATGATACGTGTATCATCAATATACCACCGTTTTCTTCAAGTTCAGTTATTCGAGAAAGATTCACTCCAAAGAGCAACCTAAGGTTAATAGAGAGCAGTTTGATGAAATTATGCTTGTAAAAAGCATGCTTACAATCTTTGGTGTTCAATAATATCTTTGATGTGACTTTCCCCCTCGAACAACCTCCCTTGTTAAAGACGACAGATTCCTGAGTAGCTTCGGACTATCCCCCATTCAACTAAGGTACAAAATTTTCTTATATAGTTAAATTTATGTATACTTCACCACTTGTGAGAAAAATCAATTTTCCTAGACGAATATCAACTTCAAATCCAAGTATATACTCACAATTATGACAAAATAAATTTTAGTTGGTCATCAAGATTGCAAATATAGATATTGAAAGTGAAGGGAAAAACTATATTGTTGCTAAATCGAGAATAAAAAATCAAAGAAATGAGATAGATATTAGATGCTAGCACCCTAAGAGTGAAAAAAAGGAACTATTTGCTCATTTAGAAAGTGAGAACTTCGAAGATAGGTTAGAGAATAAAAGCTTGTTAAGAAAACATTATATCCCTTTACCTGAGGACCTGGGTTCGATTCCCAGCGGGGCTAGAGAAATTTTTTTCACTGCATGAAACGTTTAATATTTAAAAGGAATAGTAGACGAAAGAACATAACATCATTTAACATTAGTGGAATTTGTCTTATTCAATATTTTATAAAGTACATATAACCTGAATGAATTAATAATCAATAAAAATAATAAACAAACAAATAAACTCAAACTTCCACTAAATATAATTAAATCTCTTAAAATCAATACAAAATATAGTCAAATTTCTTTAAATTATTTAAAATCCCGTGAAATCTCTTAAAAATTGTGACTGCGGATTTGTCAAATGTTTAATACTTTTTACGAAAGTATGAAATATATGTGTTTTGGATTAATATTCATATATTGAGGATAAGATTGGGAAGTGTAAATAAATCATTCTTAGGTACAACATACAGTTTAAAAAATTCTTCAACTTTCTACATTTTCAGAAATTTTGCGCTCTCGAATATTTGGTCGTCGAGCTTCAAAGCTTCATATTATGCATTTTCTCATATCTCACGTTTATTGGCAGGAAAATTAAAAAAAAATGTTATCACAATATTTTCACGATTAAAACTAATCATTGAATTCGTCACCACTACAAAATGAGGAAGCAAAAGGGATAGTCGACGTCGCTACTACAGTGGCGATGATACGTGAATATCATCCAATATTGGATGATACGTGAATATCAACCAATAATGTTACCAACGCTTTCTTGAACTTCAGATGTTCGAGAGAAATAAGGCTCCTAGAAGAGCAAACTATAGTAAGGTTAATAAAGGTACTTGTAGAAAAATGGTGCTCGTATAAAGCATTTAAAATTAATCTGAGATCAGTGGAATTGTTAGTAGAACAAGTTTCTCTCGACATCATCCCTTGTTGAAAGCGGAAGTTTCCTGAGTAGCTTCGGACTATCCCATTCGGCTAAGACCCAAAATTTTCTTATATAGTTAAACTTATGTATGCTTTACCACTTGTGAGAAAAATCAATTTTCCTAGGCGAATATCAACTTTAAATCCAAGTATATGCTCACAATTGTAAGAAAATAAATTTTAATTGGTCATCAAGATTGCAAATATAGATATTGAAAGTGAAGGGAAAGACTATATTGTTGCTAAATCGAGAATAAAAAATCAAAGAAATGAGATAGATATTAGATGCTAGCACCCTGAGAGTGAAAAAAAGGAACTATTTGCTCATTCAGAAAGTGAGAACTTCGAAGATAGGTTAGAGAATAAAAGCTTGTCATGAAAACATTATACCCCTTTACCTGAGGACCTGGGTTCGATTCCAAGCGGGGCTAGAGAAATTTTTTTCACTGCATGAAACGTTTAATATTTAAAAGGAATAGTAGACGAAAGTACATATAACCTCACGTTTTTTTCCGGGAAAATTTTATTTTTTAATTTTAACGAAATATTTTCATGATTAAAAAAAATCTTTGAATTACAAAATGAGGAAGCAAAAGGGGATAGTCGTCGTTGCTACTACAGTAGGGATGATACGTAAATATCATCCCACGTTTTCTTCAAGTTCAGTTATTCGAGAAAGATTCACTCCGAAGAGCAACAACCTAAGGCTAATAGAGAGCAGTTTGGTGAAATTATGCCCGTAAAGAGCATTCTTAAAATTTTTGGTGTTCAGACTATTAATTTTGATTTGACTTTCCTCCTCGAAAAACCTCCTTTGTTAAAAACGACGGATTCCTGAGTAGCTTCGGACTATCCCCCATTCAACTAAGGTACACAATTTTCTTATATAGTTAAACTTATGTATACTTCACCACTTGTGAGAAAAAGCAATTTTCCTAGATGAATATCAACTTCAAATCTAAGTATATACTCACAATTATGACAAAATAAATTTTAGTTGGTCATCAAGATTGCAAATATAGATATTGAAAGTGAAGAGAAAGACTATATTGTTGCTAAAACGAGAATAAAAAATCAAAGAAATAAGATAGATATTTTGATGCTAGCACCCTAAGAGTGAAAAAAAGGAACTATTTGCTCATTCCGAAGGTGAGAACTTCGAAGATAGTTTAGAGAATAAGGAGCTTGCCAAGAAAACATTATACCCTTTACCTGAAGACCTGGGTTCGATTCCAGCGGGCCTAGAGAGAATTTTTTCACAGCATGAAAAGTTCAATATTTAATAAGAATAGTAGGCGAAAAAACATCATATCATTTAACATTAGTGGAATTTGTCTTATTCAATATTTTATAAAGTACATATAAGCTTAATAAAATAATAATTAATCAAAAATAAATAAATGAATAGGTGTGAATTTGTATCGATTTTTGTGCTTATGCATGCTTACTCTAAGTTTAGATTGTTTAAGAAAATTATTTTTATTGAAATATTATTTTATCAATATTATTTATTTGATTACATTTTTATTAATCATTAATTTATTAATCTTATATGTACTTTTAAACATTTTTTCGTCTACTATTCCTTTTAAATGTTGTCAAAATTTAAATATTGATTTTTCATACTGTGAAAAAAATGTTTCTAGCCCCGCTGGGAATCGAACGCAGGTCTTTAGATGGCCGGTCTGGTGCTTAGTAACGTAAAGGTGACGTAAAGAGTTTGATTTCTTGGCAAGCTTCTCTTATTCTACAATTTATCTCCAGAGTTTTTACCTTCTGAATGAGCAAATAGTTCCTTTTTCCACTCAAAGATTGCTAGAGTCTAAAATCTACATATCTCATTTCTCTAATTTTTACATTCTCATTCATAGCATTTGTAAATTTAAAAAATCAAGAAAACAATTAAAGCTGTTTATTGTTTAATAATAATTAATTGCAGTTTTTTTAGTTTCGACTTCCAGTGAGACATTTATTTCTTACTATTAAAGTATACATTAATGAAAAAAATTGCAATTAGAAGATTGCCAAATTTAAACTATTTTCCATGAACTATTAATTATTATTTTGTTATGGAATAATTTCATTAATAGTTGCAATTAGTATATTTTTCATGAAATTTGAGAATTAGCATGATGCAAAATAGGAATCTGTTGCATTTATCAGGAAGAAAAAAACGAACTCTGGTTAACCCTATAAGATATTAGTCTTGAAATAATTTGAAATTGTTTAAGATGGTTTGGAATTAATTGAAATCCTTTGTAAAGATTCTTCTGATTTCAGAGTGAATGGTCCCTCGGATTTGGTAATTATAAGGATTCGCGACTTGGAAAATGATGAAAGCGCGAAATAATCACGTGTGTCGAGGCGACACGTAGGTAAATGATCGTTTGTCCTCCCACTTTCGATTGTGGTCGGGCGTTGCATCCTCGGTGGAAAAGAAAAGGTGGGTGCAAGACTGTTGAGTAATTGGAACACGACCTCTGTCAACCCCCGCTCACCCTAAATGGTCAGCGGAAACGAGTCTTTCAGGGAGGAAGCTCTTAGGGGACTCTTGAGCAATTCGTCGCCTCGGATGCTGATTCGGATGCATTTCGAGTTACGCTGCCTCCTACCGACCAATCACACGTTCCAATGCATTTACATCGTTCTTGTACTTTCGTTCGCGCTTCATTGTCCACCCACGAAGATTTATGCTAATCCGATTCTTGATGTCGGAAAATCTAAGGAGTGTCGAATGCAGGATATTGCAAATAATTCGTTACATCGTTAATCGTTACATTCACTCTTCTCTAAGTGAGTCTTCCGAAGAAAAGTCTTATCTTTGTGCTGTCGATTCGCACATTATGGAGATAAGGTGAATCATTTTATAAACCTGGTGAAGAATGAAGAGGTTTTCCCTTTCGATGAAGATGTCGCATGACTCGTGATAATCAATTAATATGAAGCTGACAAATACTTCATTTTACATCTTTCTTTTCTTAGTGTAAAGATCGCAACGTCTGATTACCTATTGTTTGTATGCATGACTCGGATGCCGCAATTAAGGAAATTTCTAGACCACTCAAGAAAAAGAAAGAAAAAGTTGTTAACACAATTATTGCAGTCTGTATTACAATTTTGACATGTAGTTTCTGTTAAGTTATTTCATTCAACATGGTTTTGGTATCTAATGAATACCACTCTTTGTTATTTCAGTAAAAGTCCGTTTGTTTTCTTATAATTCTCCGTGCTTCCTTTTTCGGTGAATGGGTAAAATAACAAGCATCATCCTTTTGTTGTGCCTTCGGTGTTTCAATTGAAAAAAAAAGAGAAATGGTTCTCTAAACTAAACCAGAGTCAAAACCTCATTCATAATGATACTCGACGTTTCGTCTGGCATAAATGTAACAGAAAAAGACCACCCACGCTCATACACGAATCCCAAACGAGGAACAATATGTAACAGTTCCTTCACGGCTGTCGTGCGAAATCAAGGATTAGTCACCTGAGAGACGAGGATGAGCCAGACGAATATATTATTTCGACTCTGCCTCATTTATACATGGTGAAACTTTTGTCTGCTTCTTTGCAATTCATTTCAATTTTAGTCTGTTCTAAATTTAAAGTCAGATCACATCCTGTATGCCCAATCAAACTCATAAAACGCAGAAGAAACACAAAATTAAAAACCGATTAAGAATTTTTATATCTAGTTCCAATTTAATGAATGAAATTTAAATAAATAAAGATGGTGAAATTTAAATAACACGAGTTTTAATTAGCATTGCGCTTAAATTTAGGTAATATAAGAAGATACGCTTCAGTAATAAAGTACTCAAATAAACATTACTTAATGAAACAAAATTGACATATAAAATTGTCAATTTCTTAAAATTCATAAATTAAATTTTATGTTTATTTATGTTAATTTTCAAGTCCTATCTAGAAAAAGCGATGGTACCATAACATATATATCTCGTAAAGATCGAAGACATTATATCGCAAACCTATTAATTATTGATTTTTTGGAAATTCCGCGAATTTGATGTATGTGCCGAACTTGAAAACTATCAAACTATTTTCGTTGACAAAACGATTGTTGTCACAAAAGTTATCTTAAGATACAGTTTCTTAAAATTTAGAAATATTAAAGGATTTCACGCGGTATTTTCAATAATTTTATGAAATTTATTGTGAATATTGCAATTTTGCGAACTTTTAAGGGATTTCAAGAGATTTTACACAATTGAATTGTATTTTGAGGTATTTAATAAAATTTATGGGTATTTTCAGAAATTTTAAGAGATTTCATGAGATATGGAATTTAAAAAAATATTAAGGAGTTTGACGGTATTTAGTGGAATTGTACGTTATTTTAAGCAATGTTGAGTAATTTTAAGACCTTCTATAGAGAATACAAAGGATTTTACAATATTTCATTGGATTTTCAGGTATTTTAAGAGATTTAATCAGATTTCACAGTATTTTGAGCAAGTGTAAAAGATTTAATGATATTTTAGTTAATTTTTGAAGCTATATCATGTGATGTTACGTAATTTATAGGAACTTCAATCGATTTTGTAGGATGTTAAAGGGCTTTAATGTATAAGTTTGTTAAACTTATTGAGATTCCTGAAAGTAAACAACGAATTGTAAATTTCTATATATAAAAAATTCTGAATTATTTTGCATACTTTTAAAATACCTTGAAATATTTAGAAAAAATTTTAATTAGAAATTGTTTAGAATACTCTGAATCTTTTTAACAAAAGAGGATGGTAAAAACGAGAAATTTATCGCGCGCGGATCATATTAGATAGTTTATGTTAAATTTATTTGACTCTATTTTCACTTTTTAAAGCAAACAGTTGGTATTTAATGGAAATCATATTAATGATCTTAATACCGAATCTATGTTTTGCCGTTATTTATTTCGTCATTTATTAATTTTTTAAAAATTTAGCTAAATCCGCTTTGCTATTAGCTATAAGTTAGTTTCGTATAGACAGGCGATTAACCAGAGGCCCTACCGTGTTTCCTTCTCCCTAAGTAACGCTCATAAGTGATATAACGATGGTCTTGTTTAATTTATCTGAGCACAGATTCTTAGGATTCATCGTAGCACACCTGAATGGATCCGAGATAAAAAATGTATTCTCGATTCCCGCTGGGGAGATCATGTATTTACGCATATACAAGCGTACATCGCATAAATAACTCTGCTTTAACTAATATAATCGATAAAGCGGCGCGTTATATCGGTCCAAGTGACCACCCATGAACGATTTATCTGTGGCATATCGGGCCCATCCAAGGGTCCAGGCTCCAGTGGTCCAGGGGATTCGTGGATCGATCGCGAAGTATCGTTCACAGCTTAACAGACAAGAAGATATATATCTCCGGCCAGGGCGCGGGAGCCGAGCGGGGGTAACTCAATTTGTAGTTACAAACGAGCATAATATGATAATGCAGAACGTTGCCTGATTCACATTCTACCTCAGCTTTGTTAGAGCGTTTCACATTGGAAGAGGCAACCCCCCGCCTGTGCACTGTCATTTGTTAAGGTCTATCAATACGTCACCGACGTGTACACTGGATCCTTGAGATTTGAAACTCGGTCAATATTATGAACTCTGAGCGACCCCAGATGAGAATTTTTGACATGAGGAGAGACAGCGAACTTGATACTGATGAGGAAAGGTGACATAAGGTGGAGGATGCATCGTTGATCTTTTTAAAAGTCAACTTTTTAAATTTCTTGCTTCTGGATTTATCAGCATCATCTCACGCTGCGTGTCACGTCTCAGAAATATCTTAAGGAAATCCGGGAATTGTCTGGGAATTGAGAAAAAATCCGAGACAATACGAGAATACTCCTTGATTTTATTTTTGATGCGGGAAGTGGATTTCCGGTTTGAAAAAACTTTTCCAAATAATCAATCTAAATATTTTTACCCGACACTTGCAACTTCTGTTAAATCTCTTGATAACTTTTGAATTATTTTTAAATCCTTTAAAAAAAAAACTTTAACATCCCGTCAAATTGCCGATAGTAGTATCTTACAATCACTTGAATACTTACTAATTGCTTAACATCACTTGAGATCTTTCCGATATATATGAAATTAATTAAGAGAAAATTTGATCTTGTCTCGACGATAGCAATATTTATTTTTCTTATATTATCTTTGAATTTATCACCACTACAAAATGAGGAAGCAAAAGGGATAGTCGTGTTTGCTACTACAGTAGGGGATGATACGTGAATATCATCCAAAATTTACCACCATTTTCTTCAAGTTCAGTTGTCGAGAGGAATAATCTCCTATAGCTAATTGAGCAAATTAAAATTAGGTTAGTAAACGCACTTGTGAATAATGCTCGTATAGAGCATTATTACATAATCTCATGAAATCAGTCGTATTGTTAGTATATGGCACCGTTTTTTCGACAACATCCCTTGTTGAAAGTGGGAGTTTCCTGAGTAGCATCGGACTATCCCCTATTCAAATAACGCATACAATTTTCTTTTATAGTTAAACTTATGTATACTTCACCACTTGTGAGAAAAAGCAATTTTCCTAGACGAATATCAACTTCAAATCCAAGTATATACTCACAATTGTGATAAAATAAATTTTTGTTGGTCATCAAGATTGCAAATATGGATATTGAAAGTGAAGGGAAAGACTATATTGTTGCTAAATCGAGAATAAAAAATCAAAGAAATGAAATAGATATTAGATGTTAGCACCCTGAGAGTGAAAAAAAGGAACTATTTGCTCATTCAGAAGATGAGAAGTTAGAAGATAGGTTAGAGAATAAAAGCTTGTCAAGAAAAGATTATACCCCTTTACCTGAGGACCTGGGTTCGATTCCCAACGGGACTAGAGAGAATTTTTTTTCGGCATGAAAGATTCCATATTTAAAAGAAATAGTAGCTTGCATTGTTTACGAAAATTATTTTTATTGAAATATTATTTTATCAATATTATGTATTTGTTTATTTTTTTATTAATTATTAATTTATTAATATTATATGTACTTTTAAACATTTTTTCTTTTACTATTCCTTTTAAATGTTGTCAAAATTTAAATATTGATTTTTCATATTGTGAAAAAAATCTCTCTAGCCCCGCTAGGAATCGAACACAGGTCTTTAGATGGTCGGTCTGGTGCTAAGTAACGTAAAGGTGAAGTAAAGAGTTTGTTTTCTTGGCAATCTTCTCTTATTCTACAATTTATCTCCAGAGTTTTTACCTTCTGAAGGAGCAAATAGTTCCTTTTTCCACTCAAAGATTACTAGAGTATAAAATCTACATATCTCATTTCTCTAATTTTTACATTCTCATCAGAAAATGTAAAATTTTACTCCCCCATTTTTTTTTCGTTTTTGAATATTCGAAATGTTATAAGTCTGACAATTTTTTTTTACCG
>JAUESI010000008.1:1853838-1887481 GCA_032275145.1 Synergus laeviventris | reverse complement strand
TGAAACGTTTAATATTTGAAAGGAATAGTAGACGAAAGAACATAACATCATTTAACATTAGTGGAATTTGTCTTATTAAATATTTTATAAAGTAAAAATATAACCTTAATAAATAAAAAAATTAATAAACAAACAAATAGGTGTGGATTTGTATCAACTTTTGTGTTTATTCAATGAGGAATTTTTTTCCTCGTAGAAATTGAAATTTTATTTTATACTTTTTGAAATATTGATTTTAAATATTGTCAAAATTTAAATATTGACTTTTCATACTGTGAAAAAATTCTATCTGGCTCCGCTGGGAATCGAACACAGGTCTTTAAATGGCCGGTCTGGTGCTCAGTAACGTAAAGGTGACGTAAAGAGCTTGTTTTCCTGACAATCTTCTCTTATTCTAGAACTTATCTCCATCCTTTTTTCACTCTCAGGGTGCTAGAGTCTAAAATCTGTATATCTCATTTCTCTAATTTTTACATTATCATCAGAAAATGTAAAATTTTACCCCCTAATTTTTCTTCATCGAAAAAATTCATCCGGATAAATTGTTTGAATTTATGAGTACTATAAATATCTATTCTTTGAATTTTGAAATAAAAAAAAAAGTGTTCTCAAAAATTTTCAAAACTTATTGAATAATACTTACTTACATATAATTATCTTCTAAGGGGGAATGGGCTTGGCTTGAAGATTACATTGCCAAAGTACTTTTCTTTTAATGAAACACTTTCGTAAGTTAAGAAACACGAGATGGTGGAATATGTGCCGTAGGTAAGATGTATGGTAGACCCACTAGACAATTCCGAACCTCTAGAGTTCCCATTACTTGTGTCCACAATGCAGAGATATTAACCCGCTTCACCTGAATGCTCGCCATGCCCGCACCTCTTCTTCTCTTTTCTGCCATATAGGACGAGAGGGAAGCTGTAAGAGTCTACCATAGAGGCATATATTACCATTTACCTTTACCTTACTTTACGTAGTCTCGCGTCTGGAGAGTCGAGCCACTTGTCCTGGAATTCCCGAGGACAAGTAGACAAGTGGAGGTCGAGTATACCTTTCCGCGTTCGGAACTCGACCCTCATTGTCAGTTCTGTTCGTTCGATTTCCTCGCTTGTGTTTATAGAGAAGAAGAGGTCTGTGTTAATCGTTAAGCACATAGAAGAATCAAATGTCATGACAAATAAAACCTAATGAATAGGGTCGGCACTTGATGGTTGCGCAATTTCTTCAATGGATTAATGAATATCGATACTGATGAACGACGAACGAGCCTTTGAAATTTTTTTTGAGCCCATATTACTACGTACGATTTTTAATGTCTACCTGTCGCCCAATTTAAATTAATGAATAGGATCAGCAGGGTTTTTTCCTAGGGCGATCCAGGACACGAATCATTCGGGCCCATGGCCTCATAATTACTTCCTTTCGTAAAAAGGCATTAGTAAATAAATTATAAATTATTTCAGTATCGATTCTAGACAGTAAAAATATCCTGGATATGTTAGTCTTGAATAGATAATAGTTCTATAAATGATGTATGTGTATTTGATGTATTTGAGCGATTTTTTTATTCTTCAAATTTATTCTTTGAACCCAGACGAACGATATATTTAAAAATGTTAATTATTTCGGAAGTTATCGGTAATGAAACTAATGATACAATTAAATGATTAATCAATGCAGAATAAGTGGTTCGGAGATTAAAATTTATACTTTTTAAAATAAAATCTTATAATCAAATATTAATTCATAAATAAATTATGTTCGACGCTTCTGCAGATTTTATGATTTTATGGTATTCAGAGTTTTTACCGGCTACTGCCGCAAAAACGTAAGATGGTGCTATATTTTAAGTAGTTGTATAGTTTCAGATAAAAATCATATTGGGATAGTCGTATTAATTTAGCCAAATTTATAGCAATCAGCTATTTTCTAAATTTGACCTGTTCTTTAACATAATAAAAAATTCTTGAAGAACTATTTTATAATTATTGTTGTACTGTTTGCGATCGTATCTATCTTCTCCTCGAAGGAATTTGATCTTCAGTGGGTTCAAACCACTCGAATCTGATTCAAGACGTTTAACTAAAGTTACTAAAGCAAACATCACCTACCATTTAAGCTAAATTTTTACTATTACGTTTAATTGGGTTTACAGTTTAACCGAGAACAATATCCAATGTAACTGGACCTCCGATTTAGATTCTTGATCTTATCCCGAAACCATTGCGATATTAAATAGAATTATTAAAAGGCTTGAGATTAGAAATTGCTAGATAGATTCTATCAGCTCTCATTCTTACATTTTTTCTCAAAACGGGCAATTTTATCGATTTTATTGGATTTTATGAGTATGAAACAACAATCTGAAATTATTGCATGATCGTTTTAAAGCTTCAAACCTGTTGTTAAAATCCATTGCGAGTTGAAGAATCGCGTGATCGGTGCTACTGGGGTGAACTTGGGCGGATAATACTGCACGATATTAAGAAAGGGATCAAGAGAACTTGAAGGAATCCATTTCAAGGCCACCAACCTTTTTCTCAGAAAAGGAACACAGACCGCAAAAAGTCTTCCAAACTGTTATTTGTTTCCTCAACTCTTATTTTCAGGTTGTTCATTTTCAGAGCTGGATAAAATAGTTCTCAAAATTTCAAAATTTCAAAAGAATATTAAAGAATTTTTAAAGAATTTTAAAAGATCTCCGAAGAATTATTGTAGGATTTTCAAGAGCTTTCACAATATTTTAAGAATTTCAAGACGTCTTAAAGGATTTCAAGAGATTTTCGGGAATTTGGAGAGATTTAAAGGCCAACCTTTTTCTCAGATCAGAAACGCATTCTTTTCACGTTGTTCATTTTAAATGTTGATTTTGTATCCAGAAGTAGAAAAAATGTATACATTTGTTAAGTGTAATAAATACTTGCTCAATTCGTGTTTCATAAATATAAATTTTTGATTCTTAATAAGCATAATATCTGTAAAAAGTAGAACGAGGATTTATCTGTTATTTCGCTTGGTTTCGTAATTCGCCACTCGATATGGTAAACTAATCCAATGTGTGGGCGCAGGTCAGTCGACATTATTCCACTATATCTCAGTGTCCCCGTAGTTATATGTCGACATCTTGAGAATACTTTATTTCCAAGAGATTCGTGGAATGTTTTCAAAAAGATGAAAACATTTTGCCCGCCTCCATTCATGTTTCGGTATATGATTCAATTCTTTTCATAGATTTTATTTTTATAATGTAGGCAAACCAGCAGGAAATATCAAAACCGAGGGTTATAATAATTTAGCAGAAAAGAAAGTTACCTATATGAATGTCCACAAATTCCAAACGATAAACAGCATTGGTAAAATGAATGAAGTTTATTTCCAGTAATAAGTTTTAAGGAGGTGAAAATAATTTTGAAAGATTATGAACGTACAGAAAATGATTTCGTGAATGAAAAAATCCAGTGAAATGTCACTGAAGGTAGAATTTAATTTATTGCATTGACATTTCGATGATCAGAAAGTGATTTTCGCTTGGGCTATTTATCAGTATTTTATAGTACATCTCCTAGAAGTGGTATTTAATTCAGTCTGAAACCTATTTAACGTATCTCATGTTTTTATAACAGTTTTTGTATAATCATATGCGTGACAAAGTAAATTAAATTATTAAATTCTTTATATGGATATTTTCGTTCTTAATTTTAAGCTTAAAGAAAGAATATTTGACAAGAGTATTAAAACCTTTATATTTTATTAGTTTCTTTTGCTGTTTTAAAAACATAAAAAACAAAATTCGCGATTTTTATCTTTACAAATTAAATTTACACGTGCGGGATAACTCGACAACTGTAGAATGTGCACGTTGTAGAAACAAGATTTTAAGGATTGAAGGAGATTATTTTTGTGCATCAAGAATAATTCGGCAAAATATATTGCTCGACAATGCGGCAACGAAAACTTATCTGAGGATCTTAAAAATTCAGTATTTAATGCGGTACGAATTCTTGTCTCTTGCTCGGATTTTAAAGGAGTTTCTTACACCCTCGATCTCAGTTTGAGATGCGGGTCCATACTTCTTCTTCTTATGTCCGAAGGTCTTGAAAAGCTCAGCAAATCAAAGATCTAAGCAATCTATCATTACGTCTCAGTTCTCACATTTTTGATCATTCTATTTTAATACGGCTAATACAAAATTTGCGAACAAATAAAAATTTTATGTTCTACTTTTTAAACAGTCTCAAACTCAGAATCCTCGTCCACTCCATATACTTTGGACCTGTCGAATGCATTAGTGTTAAAAATATGTTTTTTTTTTTCGCTGAACTCAGTCAAGACAAGCAAGCTCAAGATAATGATTCTTAATGCCCACATTTATACGTTAATTAAAGAAATAACAGTAGTAATATATAATTCCATTACGAATTCTGATATTTAAAGAAATGTCGGGCGTCGGGTTCCAGACAATTTATGAAAGAGTATCTACGATATGAATAAAATGCTTCTGGTCACTATTTAATTTATCGTACGCAGGAATTATCTGATCACCTGGAGACCGCTTTGAAATCGATGTTCAAAATTATTAGGTATCTACCCGTTTTTCTTTCATCAGCTAATGTCAATAACAGTCACCTAAGAAATACGTGAAATAAGTTTAGAGGATTATAAAAAATTCGTTAAATTTAAAAATTTAAGAGAAACTGGAAATTACGAGTAAAGTTCAAAATACCGATAAATACCTACTTCAAATAAAATACTCGTAGTTCCCGTGCAGCTTTATAGGTCTACCATATTGTGGTCCTGATCCGGAAAACTGGAAAGGATCCCATAAATTGCGTCTGGAAAAATCTTAATAATATTACTTGGCATCAGAATCAATGTTGGTAGTCATAAGGAACATATATAATTAGTTTGAGTTTGAAGCTAATAGTTATAAAAAAGTTATAGAAATAAATACATGATAATGACCATATGTTAACAATTATTATTATTGTAAACATTTTAATAAACAGTTAGAATTTGCTTTCATTCTTCCATAGGAATATGTTGTTTTTCCCATCAAATGTATTTGTTTAAATGTAACTTGTTTAAATGAGTCAGAGATCTTCTTGCTATCTTCAGTTATTTACATAAACTGTAATAAATACATTAATCTGAAACAGTTTGTTATTAATGACAATAATTAAGATTCAATTACACATTTTAAAAATAAATGATTAGTGTTCAGTTGTCTGGAATATGATTTAGAGGAGAAAATAATTTTTTTCTGAGTGAAAGTCACTAATTTTGAAATTTTTTATAATTTTTCTTATTAACAATAATAAATATTTAATGAATACAATTGTTTATTTCAAATAATCTGTATCAAACATATTTTAAGGAAGAGAAAAACCACATATTTCTATGGAAAAAAGAAAAAAAATATTACAATTATACAGTTGCTTCATAAATGCCTAATTATAATATTATATAATATGTTTATTGAAAATAGAAATCTGGTAAAAATTCTGTTCCGATTAGAGGTTACATAATATCCCGAGCAATATCCATTATTATCCCTGAACCTTCTCTCGAATGAGATCACTCCTTGCACCTATATATTAGATATAATGTTTCCCGTTACAGATATTATTCGCACCGGAACCCGAGAGAGCCATCGCGACTTGTATATACGCCCATCGGTGCGTCGGTGAAACGAAACGATTGTTCTTAGCCCCATGAGAATGAATGACTAGGCGCGACTGGTCAGGAATAAGGATCGAGAAAGGCTCTAGGAAATATAAAGAGAAAGACAGAGAGAATAAATATAGAAGAACGGAAGGGTTGAGAAAAGAGGGACAGGTGAAGATAGAATATATCGGGATGTGAGACTATAGACTGAAGAGGCTGATCTCGAAAGATGATCCTCCACCACGGGTCAGAGATTCCTCGATCTTGCATCCACTCTACCCGGCTTCATCAAATAAATATATAATCTATACAAAATCTTCTCCGTTTTATTACTGATAATTTATTATAGTCATCTTTATCTTATTTCTTTAGTGCAAAAATGTATACAATTATGTTTGGAAAAGGGCTTGGCGAAATGATTTAGAATTTTCTTCTTTTCAAAAAATTAACTTTGATTACACCAATAATTTTAAAATTAACTGCAATTTTCCACATTTCAACTTGATAATCTATTGTTTACTCTCTGTTACAAAATATCAGAGATGAATGCAGAGTATTTAAAGACAGAGACGCTTCTCGAAAACTGGATTTGGCCGAAACTAATTTATCTTTTCTATGTTGATGCAATATATCACAGAGGCGGCTAACATTCTGACATTATTAAACGTAAAAAAGGGATGGTGTAGTTTCGTCCTTAAGGCTTGGGTACCCACGTATGTTCATTCATTGGATTGGTGCACGTGGGTGGGTCACAAGGATTCACATGTAATTCAACGTCCAGGTGCGATCAGCACTTCCGGCGAATTATACCCTGCACACTTGGTTCGTTATACTGGACACATAATGCATTTTAAAGACAATTTTGATGTCCCTCCCATGTTTCGAAGATTACCCTTTTTTTATGAAAAACCGTTTTTAAAACTTGATTTAATGCAATTCACAAATATATATGTACTATTCTTTTGAAATAGTTTCAGTCTGTGGGGGATTTTTAAACTCGAGTTGTCCATAGGGTGTGTGTGTGTAAAGATAATCGAAATAAGTAAAAGGAGTAAGTTAGCAGGACCTACGCCTATTCCGGATGCGATCTGATCGAGATGCCATTAATAACGACGCACTTACCGATCCCAAGGCAGGTGGTAGACCGCATATGAAAGTCACGACCTGACATTTACCTGTGCCTGCGCGCTTGCGCATCGAGAACCGATCGCAATGCGATTTTTTCTCTGCTAAAAAAATGAAAGACATAGATGAACAGACAGAGAAAGAGAAAGATTTATCGAGTAGAAGAGAAAGGGAAAGCAATTTGAAGTGTAACAACGTAAGCCAGAACGACATGCTTGATATCAGCAACTCTTACAGATTTCAAAGGGTTCACTTGCACCGACAGGTATTCCATTCTCTCTTTAAGACTGCTACTCTCCTCTGAATGTTCGCTCTACGCTCGTCGCAATTCGATTAACTCTTCTGTTCCAAGCAAAGAAGATATTAGTTACAGTCCTCTAGTCCACATTCCTTTAGTTATTACTTCTTATCCTTTATTGCATTCTCATCAGAAAAGGTATTAAAATTGTGTAAAATTTGAACCCCCCCCCCGGCGGTTTTGTTAAATTTCCACGTTTTGTGACCCCCTGAAAGAATGAAAAAATGCTCGCAACAAGAGATGAATTAGTTTTTTGCTCATTTTGCTGTATATTATTATATATAAATAATATTTATAAAAATGGCTTTTCTTCAAAATTTATACAAGTCAACAAAGAAATATTACAAAAATAGTCAAATAATGGAAAAATATTACTTGTTTCCATCAAATCACTCGTCTAAAAATACTTTTTAAATCAAAGAGGTTTTTATATTTAGAATAGTTACAAATATCTAAAAATAATTCAAAATCCTGAAAATCTTGAAATTTTGAAATCGCACTTAAAATCTCTTAAGAGCCAGTAGGAAATCTTTATATGTTGGACATTTTGCAAAATCTCTTGAAATCTTTTAAGATGTCTTGAAAATTTTTAATTCTTGATCTTTTAAATTTCTAGAATCACTTAGAAGATCACTTTCTTAGATCTCTCTTAAACATTTTTTTAAATCCTTCGAAATAATAAAAAAAATTAAATTACTCATAATTATTACCTCTGTTTTATAATAGAATTTTTGTTTTCAGAAAATTAAGTAGTTAAGTAATCATATATTGCAAATAATGAATCTAGAATAGTTTTGTAATCTTGATGGGGTATTGGCCAGTTTTCCCTATGTGGGGTATTAACCAGCTCAGGATCACACTATCAGTAAAGAAAACTGGCTAGGACCCCATCAGGACCCAATCAACATGTTTGCACGAGATATTCTTCATTCAATGAAATTTAGGTTTTGAAACTTTTTTTTAAATGTCACTGCGTGGAAATATCCATATATTTTCTTATGCCATTTTTCTTAATTGTAAGACTGCTATGGTTCGTATTTATTCAATATGATGCCCCTCATTTTACCATTTTTAAAAAATAACCTATTGTTTTAATATAATAATATTAGTAGCAACAGTAGCTTACTGCAAAAAAGATTTCTTTATCGCATAACATATATCTTTAATCTAGTGTTAATACACTAGGATGTTTAACGGAAGGTGAACTGCAAATTCTTCCTTCCATTACCATTAGCTCGATGCAGTTTTACAGTCACATTAAATCTTCTCTTTGTGATTTGTAATTCACGGACAATGGCAGCGTATATAAACAAACAAGTAGAATTCCGCATGGTAGTCTAGATTTTCTAGAAATTTATACGGATGTATATCGATGCAATTAGTGGCAAATCGGCTTTCCATTCTCGTGAAGAGGACCGTGATTGTGCCCGACTTCTCTCACAAGTTTCTTATTTTCTTTCTTTATCTTCTTCTTTCTAATCCTCTCTTTCTCTATTTAGTTTCTGCATTTCTCGAAGACACAACATTTCCTGACCACGAAGAAGGAAATTCTTGACCTCGGTATCTCACGAGTCGAGAACATTCTGAAACCTTGACGACATTTCCCTTTGGAAGGAAAATAAATTGGTGAGGAGACTGACGTGCTCGGGGTTTTCTTAAAAAGGGATTCGACTCTCTTTGGCTTCTCTCATTTTTTATTAAAATAAGGGGATTGTTGAATGTTATAAATTCAGGATGTAATGCATGCGAAAGTGCAATTTACGTGATACAATGTACGAGTTGCCGTACGTGATGAAAATATTTAATAGGATCTTTGCTTGAGTAAACGTCATTCATTATTTTATAAAGTTAATGTTGATCCTAATCTAGTAGAATTGAAGAGAAGGGAAGAATTCAATGTTCTCAACATTGAAATATGTTTCTCTGTTAATAATTTTCAGTCTAATCATATTATAGTTTCGCAGCTTCCATATAACCATCTCACATATTCACACGGCCTCTTAAGTCATGGATTTGACCTAGACTAAAAACCTTGCTCTGCGTCATCTCTCCATAATTAATATCCAACACACGAGGTACTTCTGTCGAGTAAAAGCAGCTCAAAATTGCAGCACTCTTGACCTAACTTATGTTAGGTGCATTGGGCTCCTTATCATATTTCTACCAGTTTTTTCAACTATTTTCTTCCATACTCTACATACGTAACCTCTGTATGAAATACTTAGTAGATGAACAGTATCATATTCAATCAATTTGATTATTATTGATATAACAATTTGTTAGGGTTCATATCATCACTTCTTTAAAATAACATCTTTTAAAAATCGCCCTTCATGGAAGTCAATCAAATTTTACAAAACTTTTTCTTTGTGTCCAAGGGTCATCGATTATAGCCACATAAATTCCAAGCGACTGCTTTTTTCGTGAGGAAAGGGTTTTCCGATTTACAATTCACTCTTGTGCTTTCTGAGGACATTGGGTGCTTTATTGAAAGCGACCTTTCCATAACCATCGCGTCTGTTGCCGTAGATCAACGGTAACGCCGCGGCGACCAATTTACTGAGCGACCTCTTGGTCGACCTCTTCTCGAGACCTCATCCGCATACGTGTGTATCTTCGTGTTTATATGTATCGCCACGATATATACGTGCAATCCTACATATAATACAGGTAAAGTTATCTTACTTCGAAACGATGACGCAATTACCCCATCGTCGCGCAATAAGAGATACCACTAGCGAGGTGCTAGAAAAAAAGTAATCCGATATATTTACTTATCTGGGGCCTCTCACATGCGAACCAGGAAATTGTATTTCCTTTGCAATTATAAACCATAGTGTCACTTGTACTCTAGTTCTTTATCCATCACTGATAAAATAATCTGAATAATATCAGAGACAAGCCTGAATCGAGAGAAACATTGTAGCTTTTGTTTTAATATTATAAATTAGTATAAGTATGCAAAATGGCTGGCTAAAACGAACTCATCTTTCCTTTTTACACCCTTAAATAAAGTGTGTCAAAGCGCAATTCAATTCTGTCGACAGTTACCATGTTCATTAGGAAAGGACAAGGGCAGAAAGAGAAAGTAAAGCAAATTTTGGATCATAATATACTGGGTTAATAATGGGTGATTATAAATAATAGTAGACTACTTAGAAACACATTGGAAATTCCGACGATTACTGCAACTTGACTGGCACGATTGTTCTAGTATGGAAATTATTATTGGACACAGATTGCATAAGAAGTTGTAACTCTTTGCCCCTGTGGTAGGTGATATCTGAGCGAGTTGGAATATATCGAAGCGACAGATATTGTCTTTTTGCAAGTCACTTGAACTATACACCGTTGCTGGAGCAACTTCCAAGAAATTCTCAACCATTAAAGGGAAATTTATTCCTGACTGTCAATAATTCCTTGTTGCATTTGATGGCACTTGTTTATATAACAATATTTTATGCGGCATTATAGAGTTCTGTTGTTAGTGCCGGTTGAGTCTGGTTGAGTGCAGTAATGCTGAAGGATCATTTGTCACCCACCAGACACCAGTAGTGATCGGCGTGATGAGGTTCTACGGCCCTTCCGGTTCCGGTAGGGATTGCAATTGCGACTGTAACCGCCCGCGGATCAGGACGCTGGATAGACAGATGGATAGGCGAGTAGGTAGATAGGTGCATACTCGCTGCAGGGACATGTCGCGATTTTTTATCGGCCGAGAAAATGTTCCAGCTGCTCTGATCGAGACTTATGTACACATCAAGCTTTACGATTGCCCTCATACATTAATGTAAGTGCTCCGCAGTCTGCCGCGAATAAATGACCAGCAAGAGCAACACAGATAGACGAGAGACAGAAGAAAGGCGGATTTGTAGTTGTGTTTCTATGCGTTAAAGAGAAAAGAGTCTGTCTCCTGATTCCAGGGTAGCCGATGTGCTCTTCTTTCAATGAACTCTTATCGTTCTTCAGAACATACTTCTGGGAATATTTAGTAAACGCATCATGTACCTAGTTAGAGTAAATTTTCGAGAAATAAGTTGATGGTTCTAGAATCATGGCACGTAGACCCTTTCAGAAAAAAGGTTTTCCAATTTTAACTAAAGCATGATGCTTATCGTACTCGTCGATAAAGAATCTTGCCAAACTTGATACGAGTTTTAGTTGAAGAGAAAATGATATAATAGTTTTATACAGCAAGTCTTGAGAAACCTTTCTTCATCAGACTTCGTTTCTTTAAAATAATATCAAAAAACCTTTCCTGCCAAGAGGGTTTTTTTTTAGTTTGACCTTGAAAATATCGTTTGCGCCAATTTTCACTACAATGTTCGTAATCAGCGTTCAAAAATCCATAGGTATACTGAGCTTGAATAAAATCGGAGATTTTCGG
This sequence comes from Synergus laeviventris, assembly GCA_032275145.1. Taxonomy (NCBI): domain Eukaryota; kingdom Metazoa; phylum Arthropoda; class Insecta; order Hymenoptera; family Cynipidae; genus Synergus; species Synergus laeviventris. Next base: position 1,876,004 of record JAUESI010000008.1, on the reverse strand, counting down.
AAGTTCACCCCTTGAATCCTTATTCAAAGAAAAAGAAAATCACTCTTTCATTGTTATTTGATAAATACTTCATCTTCACAAGATTGCAAGTCACGATATTAAGATTTTAAGAATCACATCTAATGGAATATTTATCAACATTGACTAAAATCCATTTATATAAATAAATTTATTTCACGTAACGATAATAAACTGCAAGTTTTTCGAATTTTTGGAAAAAAAAAAAAATATTTAAACAAATGGAATTTATTTAAATAATTAAAAATAATTAACTAATGTTTATAAATATTTCACCAGACCAACAATAATCATTTTTGATAAAAAAAATAATTAAAACAAATGGAATTTGTTTAAACAATAAAATATTAATTAATAAATGTTGATAAATATTCCATTAGACCAATAGAAATAGTAGTTTTTAAGGCACCGAGAGCTTTCAAGCCTATATAGGTGGTGCATGAAATTCTTCTTGGATAGTTCTCAAAAAGTCTCTAAAATTTCCCGTAACATTTTTCTAAACCCTGAAAAATTATTCCAAAACGTGTTCCAATCAAAAAAAAAAAAATAGGACATTTCTTTTTTCAGACTTGGAATAAAATTGGGGGGATCGAGACTCTGTAGCATCAAAAAAATTTTGCCATGCATTTTTGAGTCACCGTAGTATACATATATTTCTAAGTGAAAATGGACACGTTATGGTCAGACAATACGAGAACTAACGCGAACCTAAACTTTATACGTATATATCAGAATCAGTTTTTTTTAAGCACCAATTTTTTAAATAAAGACTGATACTTTCATAAATGGGAATGAGAGCCTTACACAATATTACATTTTAAAATCGATCAATAAAAGCGAAGGACATCAGTTTACAAGTTTATTGCAACAGAAATTTTACAATTCAAATATAGTGTTGCATAACGGTATGAGGTACTTCGATTGTCTTGCTCATATTTCCAAAAGTTTTTGAGGAGCATTCTCAAAAACTGAGAATTTGACTCTCTTTTGTTTCTAAGTTATCGTTATAAACGTCATGTTATCAAAATTCAGTGAATATGACAAATAAGGTTAACATACTACGCATAAAGGCATGAAACTCATGAATTTAGCCGAAATTCTTGACCTTTTAGGACTAGCAACTATAATTCAGAGGAATCTAAATAATTTCAAATCAAAGGCTTTCAAAATAATGCAACATTTTTCAGAATTAAAAATTTTTGAAATATATAAACTTGTAATTCCTTGTCTAATTTCAGGAATCTCTATAAGTTTCATAAAATTCCTTGATATCCTCTTTGAAAACCTATAATATTTAGTAAACATTCCTTTAAATTCAGTAAAATCACTTGCAATTACTTGATTTTCCTAAAATATGGTATTTCTTATGAAATTCCTTTAAATTTCGTAAATTCACATAACATATCTCAAAATTCCTTAAAATATCGTCAAACCCTTTTAAATTCCTGAAAATTCAATGAAATCTTGCCAAATCCCTATAAAGTTGATGAAAATCGCAATAAATTTCATAAAATTACTTGAATTACTGTAAAATGCGTCCGATATCTTATTTATAACTATATAGTGATGACATTCTTTTATTTCAAATGTCAATTGTTCCACTGAAAAAAAAACAGTTTATATATATACCATATATACTTCTATAACAAAATGAGCTTTAATAAAAAAAATTAATTATTGCTCATTTGTCGTATTTCTTGCTCAAAAGCAACACTATATAGAAAAGGACGTACTCTATAAACTAGACACATTGACGAGGACCAGTGCATGCATTTATCGGTGAAATCGTTCGGCCTTAAAGCGTATTCAACGATTCGAGTCAATTCGCGACTAGGATCGATCGACTTCTGAGATCGAATAGTGAACAGTGTCGGTCCATTCCTCTCGGAAGCTTGTACATCGACGTCGATGACGTCGACTTACGCCTTACGCGTATCTCGTGTACTTGGCGAGCTTTCCCTGCAAAACCAGCAGATATTGCCTTATGCGCTGACTGCACGTGAATGCAGCCTTCGAACATCCATAAATCAGACTAGGCTTCTTACGTCCAGTCGTTTGCCATCGAGTCGGGTCAGAGGGGATCTTAGACTCTCTTTCCGGGACGCGCCCAGCCGCATCGGCTTTTCATTTCGTCGGGATTCCAGCTCATTTGTTTCTCCAAGTTTATATGCTTTTTCTTCTATTCGAGATTCTTAGAAATATATATGTATATAATCTTAGGGTCGAGTAAATTACCAAGGGTGCCGACTGAAAGCTATGTAGAAAAGGCATGCACTGAATTTTTAAATTAAATTTTTTTATGGTGTACAATTTCAATTGGGTTGATTAATAATGAAACTTTCACTTTGACACGTGCCACCGCCGAACGAAGTAAATAATAACATGTAGGATACTTGTAATTGTATGTAACCATACACATATATCTAATGTGGGATCGCACTGTAGGCGATAAGCCTTGAAAGATATCATTGGACAGCAGTATCAAGTCTTGTTAGACATGGCTGTCATCTATAAACCCGGCATTAGCAAAACATGACTATCTTGCCAATGCTTACCACTTTGTATCACATGGGTCGGAGGTCGGTTGCTCAGAATATTAATAAATTTTTTTCAAACTTAATCAGGAAGTTACCATGAGAATTGTACCTCCAGCAATTTGCTTCATTATCGCTCGTCAGTTATATACCTTAATAGGGATGCTGCATTAAAATTGAAATAAAAATCCACATAATTAACCAACAAAATTAACATAAAAGATAGTGGATAAGAAATATTTCATATCAAATGAATAATTTTAAATTTCATCAAACGAAGATAATATCGTTCCAAAAAAATATAATTATCAACATTTATTGAAGAATGAGAATTTTTAATCTATACTTCTTGTCTCTTCGCTCAGGTTGAGGATTTGAATTTTTCACTGCTGACGATTATGGGCAGTTACAGATATTCGCTCATTTATGCAAGTGTATCAACGGTGTAACACGAACTCGCGACTTTATTTCTATGGTGAATTCTACATGTGCAAGTACCAATATACGCACATGTAAAGCGGCACATTGAAAAGAAGAGACAACCGGTTGTGCTATGTGCGGGTTCATAGAGCTCCACTCTCGAAAGCGACCTCTTCGAGGCTTGAAGATGACATCAGGGTTCTCAACCAGATCTTTTTCTTCACGGGTCACCAATCTTTATTATCGCCTCGGGATGAGGAATTCATTAAAACAATAAAATAGGTTCTTCTCCCGTATAAATTACCTCGCACGTATTTTCAAATTGCGCGAAACTTTTACAGAAGATACCGGCAATATTTCTTCTTGTTTATCATGTATGCCTTTTTTATCTATTCACTCTATTGTCGTTTTATCTCTAACGCTAAAGTTAGCGAAGCGGTTTAACTTCCGCAATTTCCATTTCCATTACACTTATACACTTAGTGTAATAATAAAGTAATAATCAAAATACGTTTAAATATCATATATTTTCAACCAAACTGGGCTTTAAAATCAGCCTGATTGATTTTTGTTTTCAAAACGATTGCTGTCAAAAAAGTTATATATATATATATATATATATATATATATCATGGGATTGTGAGTATCTATCAAAAAAATTGTGTTTACACAAAAAAGCATCGGGAAAAGATGACGTGACATTCCAGACTTTTTTTTGTAGGAGAAAGACAGGACTTTCACTCGGCGAGAAATTCTCGTCGATATTCCAATTTACCCGGAAGGGTAAGGTCAGGTGTGTTATGCTTCACTCTTCCTCGCAGAATCCCCGATTCAGCTTCGATCGCTTTTCCAGAACAATAATAATTATTGTATCGTTATTTCGTCATGCGTCGTGGTTACGAGTGCGTTCACACGCCACGCCCAGACATGAAGACCACCAAAGTATCACGAGCTACCTGTGGGAGAAATTGCATTTCTTCTATGACATTTACTTCCTTTCTTCTGCTACGATTTATCTCTGTAGTTTTGCCTTGCTGCGGACACGTAACAGATAAGCCCAAGTGGGCATATACAAAGTGCAACATATTAAACAATCTTCTCGTTTCCTTAAAGTGCAATCTGGAACGTTAACTATTATTTAATCTCACAGTAAATCCCAGGTTGTCAAATTTTTATCCAAAAGTGGATCAAAGCATTGCATAATGAAGAAACAGTTAATAACTAACTATACTTACGTATTTCTATGTATATATATGGTATGCCCACTGTTTTCCCACTATACAACGATTTAATCCACTTATATGATAAAAATTTGACACTCAATCGAAAGCCACTCAAAGTTCCAAGAAAAATGTATGCGAGACACTATTCGTAACACCACTTTCTTGGAGAGTAATTTCATTTGTTTACAAAACTTTTATTATATTATTTAATAAGAGTAAATTATTTCTTCATTAAAAATAATCTATTTTCAAATTTAAGCTAGATTTTTTATTGGGGGTATATATACGAGTGAGTGTAGTTTTACCCATTATAAGGGCGAATAATTACTGCCAAGTTTCATTCAAATCAGTATCACATATTTAAAGGAGATAAAATCGGAGGCTGACACCTACAAAATATTCCTTGTAAAAATTTTAAATTTTCGTGAAATTTTAAGAGATTGCAAAAGATTTCTGGTAGTTTTAAGTGATTTAAAGAGTTTACGTGAAATTATTCAAGGATTTAAAGGCGTTTTAAATGTTGTCCAGAAATTTCCAGGAATGTAAAGAATTTTATGATTTTTAAAAAATATTGAGGAATTTTTAAGGATTTTAGGGGATCTTATGAGATTTTTAGTAATTTTGGGATTTCAGGACGTAACATTATGATTAATTTTGAAAAATCAATTTTTTATATAAGTAACAATAACTTTGTTATTTTTGAATGAAATGAAAGTTTTTCATAAGTTTTATAAATAAAAGCATTTTTTTAAAGTGGGAATTTGGTGAGAAACAAAAATAAATATGAATCAATAAAAAAAGTCGCGCCCTCACCTTGTGAGAATAAAAACTCTAAATATAGGGCTCCCTGATGTTTGGAAAGAGGTTTCGATCCTGTATCGAGTTCCTGATCTGGAGGCTATCGAGGTAGATTCGCACCTTTACGACCTTCTGTAAGAATATACAGCCCAGCATCGTCAAATCGATTCGCAGGAGGAATACATAATTCGGGAAAGTGTCGACAGCCAACGTGGGACTCTAGGTTGGCAGGTAAACTATTCCGAATCTTCTGCAGTTGCCTCTCATTCTGCCCACTCTTCTTTAATCTCGCTCTCTGGATCGCGGGATAGTAAATCGTGCCAAAGGGGTCGTTAGGAGCTAATCGTAAAACTAACGTTCGTTCGACTTTGGTATTCGGGCTCGAAGCACACCGTCACCGTACCGCCTAGAACTCCAACTATCTTACTTCTCATCGAGAATAACCGCGACGAATCCCATTTCCAATGAAAAAATTGTTTGCTGACCGCCCAAACCCGGAAACTCCGTTTTCACAGCGATAAATTCGTTCGAAACGTAACAGAACCTTTCGTAACCATCTCACTTCATCATTGACTTCTCAAGGGTCGAGACTCACGAGCTTATTCATTTTCGCGTTATTTCCGGATGAAGAAAAGTAAATTGCTCTGAAATGTATCATTTATTTCGAAATTTGGTAGGCTTGATTTCGTGTTTTAATAAAAACTCGACTTCCCTTTGAAGCGAAAATTATATTTTTATCTCGAAAAAATGTTTTGATCTTCACTCTTTACTGATTTGAATTAGAAATTATTCAAATACTTAACTCGTTTTCTGAAATCGTGAACATCTCACCTTCAAGATTACTAGTACTTTGGAAACTTTCGCAACAGATCTGAATTTTGTCTCAGAGACCGATAACTCATCACTATTTCGGTATGTAATTTAAAAAAAGGATAAAATTCTGAATGAAATGAATTATAAAAGAAGAATTTGAGCAAGAAAAAAAGTATCGAGTCAGTAACATTTATCTAGATTAAGACAGCACGTGTTTAAGTTTATACCTATATCGTCTCTGAATTATGATTTGTTTCTAAAATTTTTTTACAAGATTCCTCTCTGATGCATAAATTAGTCCCGGTTTGAATTCGTGCTGAATATAAATAAATACCAAATTCTAAATTAAGAACTTTGCAATTGAGAATAATATTATGAAATTATTGATTTCCGAAAGTAATAAGGAGTTTAGAATTTTATTATTCATCCGAAATAAAAAAAAAGGAATTTTTAAGAGCCACTTTTTTCTTGGTCTCTACCTTTGAAGGCGGCCAAACGACACTAATCGAATTTGTAACAAATGATTGTAGATTGGGTTGGGGTTGAGTCAGGTTATATAGAATATAGGACCACACACAAGTCCCCCCCCCCCTTATCCGTGTCTATACCCTGGATAATGTTTCTTTTAAGTGCGAACACAAATTGTAACTAAGACTATGGGCCCGTTCTCTCCACCCGCGAAGCTGTAATCCAGGGAGAAATATCTGGTGGATCAGATTTCAAAAGTTATTCCTATATTCGGATTTCCAGTTATACCAGGTTTAAATATATGAATGTATTCTGAGTATTTTTTTTTCAAGCCAAACCCTCTTTATTTCAAAATATTCAAAATTCGTTCAATTTTTCCATGAAAATCTTTATATTTCACAAAATCATTTAAAAATCATAACAATCTCTAGAATGCTCTCAAAATTCCTCTCTAAAAAAATGAAGTAACGAAATCTCTCAAAAATCTCGCATACATTGTTGTTGCAACCGTGATTAGCTTTTATACCAAAATATTTTATAATATGAAGGTAGCAATTATTGCTTTGCTGTGAAGCTAGAGTGTCTAATTCAGAGTTCCAACTCTGATTCTTAATTTGGAAAAGTGAAAATGAGAATTTGAGAATAGATATAATCAGAAGCAAACATCAGAAATTTATGTGTGTTCGAAACAGGTAACTTATCAGTTATATGTATATGTCAGAGATTAAAGTTCTGGACGAAAAATACGGTGTCGGTTTAGTACTATGAAATTATAACTAGATGTGGAATTGAATATCTTGTGGAATAGCCTCATATTTCTAGCATGAAGCAACATGTTGATTTCCATAATTTAACTATTCAAAAATCGCTATTCGAAAATAATCAGTTCTATATTAAGGTAATTTCGAAGCACTAAGCCGACGCAGTATGTCTACGTCTGAAAGCCTCAATTCGGATAAGATTAAAATCGATTTCGGCATAACGGCGACCTGGTCATAATTAGTCGTAAGGGAGATAAGCTCATATAGTATATTGACCACGTACATATCGACCGACCACAAACTTGAGATTAATAGCAAAATTATACCATCCAATGGATTTCGTACGAATCGAAATAGAAGAACCTCGCCACACATTTCATTAGCATGCCGTGTGGGAATCCGTACGAGTCGGATTATCTGTCGATTTATATTCCAGTGTTAAGATGTCGACCTCCAGGGGCGTATATATGATTATTTCGTATTAGAACTGCATTAAGAGAAATTTTTTATTGCCCAAGATGAAATCTATAACCATCTTTTACTCTAAACTAGAAAACCAATATAACATTATGTTTTTCTTCTTAAAACTTCAAGTCATTCAAAAGCCAATCACTGGATTTGCAACAACAATGTATGCCAGATTTTACAGACATTTCGTCGTTGCACCACTTTTTTTACAGAAGAATTTTAAGGGATTTTTACGATTTTCAAGTAATTTTTAGGGATTTGAGAATATTTCGTGGAATTTTAAAGGAATTCATGCAATTTTAAGTGATTTGGACGATTTTTGAAAAGGAATTTTAAGAGAATTTCAAGAGATTTTTTATGATTTTAAAAAGATTTTGTATAATGTTAAATGAATTTATATGGAATTTGATGAGATTCCTAATAATTTAAATGAATTTTAAGGAATTTCAAGAAGATTCTAGGAATTTTAAGAGATTTTCACGGATTTTAACGGATAAAATATTTTTATAGTATTGAGGAATTTTGATGAATGTTAAGAGATTTCGAAACGTTCCTAGGAATTTTAAGGGATTTCTAAGATTTTCATCTAACAATAAGTAAACCAACATGGGCATGACTATTTTTTTTTTATTTCTGACAACTTCAAGCCATTCAAAATCCAATCGCGCAGGTTTGAAACAACAATGTATTCAAGATTATCGAGACATTTTGTTACACCACTTTTTTTTTAGAAAGGAATATTCTCTATTGTGCAATGATTCTTGTGATTTAAAGGTATTTGTAAAACAATTCTAAATTTACTGACCCTAAACCAGAATTTGTATTATATTATAGTTTCTAAAGTATACAATTTCACGAAAATTCCCTAAAACATAAATATCAAGAGAGAGAGAGAGACATTTTGGACATTTTGGTTCATTTCTATATGCTATTTGCGGACATTGATACACGACTTGGCCAACAGAGGCACCACTACACTAATAGCTCGGCCTCCTCTGGGCATGTTTACTCTCAGTTTCTCTCTGCTTCCTATACTTTCTTCGCTATTAGACAAGCCCATAACGCTGATGAAGCCTAATGAATAAGTCGAGATGTCGTAAAAATTTTAAAAACACCTGGCGGATATCAGTAACGAGATTCAAGGAAGTATCGATCTTATCTTCTTGCAGTGTTCGCCAAATAACATTTGGCTTGGCTCCTTTTGCCCGTAGACGAATTTAAGGGAGATCCGAGCATCACTCTCTGTGGAGAAGGAGGCCAGCTAAGAATTTTATAGCCCCGGGTCTTCAAATGTCGTTGACCCTGATTCCAATCGTCCACAGGGTGATGTACATCAGATAATATTTACACAATTATCCTAAATGTTCGATAATGAAAAAACTTGTTAAATTACTGATTATCTCATTTTTATCTTGGTTCCCATAAGATGAAAATGAGCAACTCATTGTTTTTTCATTATATAGTTATGTTTAATTTGACATATGTTATAATAAATGCAGCAAAGAAGTTTTCCTTATCGACTCTGTACCAATCTTATCTATGGTATAATAGACTTTATGTGTACCTACTCCCCGCATTTAGCGGAAGATAATCTGTTGAGGAAGTGTCAAAATTAAAAGTAAAATTCTGTCCAAGATTGATGACACATTTCCCTTCTTAAATCACAAACCAGCTATGAACATAACTCAACGAGGAGTTCTTCAATTCTTTTTCATATCGCGACACCTGACGCGAGCACGAGCGCAATGACTCTCGCGCTAGCAACATTGACGCGCAATTTATTGCACGATAAACAACACGGGGTAGTTAGGTAGGCACTAGGCAGTCAGCTATGGGTAAACAGGTACCTGTACCATACACCCAGTAAATGGCGAAGAAACACGCCGATCGCGTCAGATCGAGACCGCCATCTTGAGAAAAACTGGTAGCGGTCTCATAGATCTAAAAGCGGCACGTGATCTCAAAGTGTCTTCTTTGGCACGCACGTGAATAAATAAGACCTTTTTTTATTCCTCTGAGTTCTGTACTGGACTATTTTTTTAATGACTCTGGCATCGCACTCACCTCTATTCTACAGAGAATGACAATCAGTTGGGGCCCTCACTAATAAGTGAAGGTCCCAGAGACGATTTAAAAGACCGTATTACAAGCGTAATTGGACGCGTGCTTATCCTTTGCACGAGTACATCTTGGCATATAAGAACCGATCGGTACCGCGTTCTCCAAACCACTTCCGACTCTCGATGGAATGTCGTATAATACTAGTGATCGTGATTTTTGCTGCTGTCGTATCGCGAACCTTGAGAAAATCGAATCTCCGATTTCTTGGGAATTATAGCCCCCTCGTTTGCGGAATTCCGTTGGATTAATTAAACCTAATAAGCATGCTGGAACTGGAATTTCATTGCAGTTGCTTCTTTGTTTTACTTCGGCAAAATAAAGAAATTTGCAAACTTTTAAAAATTCTGGAATCCTAACTACACAAAGAATCCTTATTGTATCTGCAACTATTATTAATAATCGAGACCGTGATTTACAGTCAGCGTCACATATGAGCGTCATACCCAATTGAGATTTAGAGAGTGATGTGTCAGCCTACGAAATCATAAAATAAAAAGAATATTTCTTTAATAGATGGAACTTGTCAGTAGGTACATATATTCGCAGAAAAATTCGCACGCTCCGAGAATCGAACCCTAATCGCTTGGGTTATAAACAAAAGTTGATACAACTTCATAGCTAGTCTTTTTTTTTTTTAAATATAATACTTCTTTTTCAATAGAAATCGTGACGACACTCTTGTGACAATGACCGTATTTTTGAGTGTAGAAACGGCATTCAGAAGATGCAACAATAGACGGATAGGTTACACGGTGGAAAGAATGCTTTGTTCAACGCCAATTTTGTAAGCGAGGACAACAGCGACGTGATTTAGAGCAACCACTGAGGGTCGATAACGCGATCGTACATTCTCGCGTCCAGCGGCATATGGGGAGCGCCGATCGACTAAATATTACATCGCGGCAGATTCCTATCGCGGTACTGCACGACTTACGAGCGCGCCTCCACCCGGGAATCCCGTAGATTTATAAACCCATATCCTCCCTCGACACTCGCACATTTGCCAGTCTCACCTGATTTATGTACGATTGCATGTCGATCTTTCGCAACTATGAGATAGGTCACATTTTCAAATCATAAGTAGGTACCTCTCGTTTTTCAATTTCTATATTATACATGATTTTGCAAAGATTTTGTACTTCCCGTAAAAGTGTGACCTTATTAAATGTTAATAAATACACTAAACGTGTATTAACAACCCGAGAACTTGTTAATTGGTATTCATCTCTAACAAATTTTCAACGCTAAAATATTTTAGAAAAACAATCTAGACAGGTAACAAGTAACCGGGAAGAATGATGATTAATTATAACTGTTGTGTCTGATATTTTTCTACGGAGCTGCGATACTTGTAGTTCATGTAAAGAGAATCTGTTTGTAACGGTTGCCTCGTCCAAGAATTTCTGAAAAACAAGGTAAAATTCTAAATTCACATGTTTCATGTGCAACTATGTAATAGTAAATCCTGAACGAAGCAGAATCTAAAGCACGAACCAGGTTGCAAAGCAGCAGGGAATGAAAATTCAATGATGATTAGGTCGAGTGCTAAGGTCATTAAGACTTTGTTGCTAAGAATTTTTTCACCTTCGAATTAAAAATCTACGACTAAATATTCTACAATTTGTTCACGAAATATTGAGAAAAGTAAAAATAAAATTCATAAGCGACATAAACATTCATACAATATTCAGACCATGATAAATAAATAGAATTCAAATGATGAGGAGATGTCAAGATTCGGTGAACATGATAGCAATTGCGAGTGTTGGCATAAGATTTTTGGTACCCATAAAATAATGTATAATGCACCACTAAATAAAGCATAGCACGAAAAGAAAAACCATATTTCCGAAATATATTTGAGAAAAGGTAAGAGACGAAATTTACCCCTCAGATCTCTCTGACATCCATCCATTCATATTCATACTTAAGAGAAATAGGCGCGCTATATAAATATACCACCTCAGTACATAAATTCACTAATTTACTTGCATATCTACACAATTTTTCCTGTTTTCGATATGGAAGATAGCAATCAGTTTAAGAGGAAATACATTACTCAACACCTTAAATTACCAATAATCTGAAACTATTACAATTTTGTACATTGCAATCTAAAAATTAAATTATCTTTTGGAATACAATGCGCTATATCAATAAGTAATGACTGATTTTGCGAAGCGGGAAGGAACATCGACAATATCGACATCCTTCCAGGTTCTTATCAGCCTCACCACACAAGAAATTACCGTAATCATAGGTGATTGTCATACGGTATAATTTGATCATCACGATTCGTGATTCATGAATAATTATAGATTTGAGGTAGAGTGTATTCTCACCGCTCGTTTCTCGAGATACACCACCAAGCTCGACCACTTATGGACAATGCGCGTTGTTGCGTGGAGAGCATTACAGGTATCTATTATAATACGAGCGCGGACTTAATCGACGCGGCCTGTTGTGAAGGAGGCTAAAAGGGACCGCGGGTACCGCGTTCCATTGGGCCCTAAGCCTCTCGTATCTCAGCGCTTTATGTCTCGACTCGCCGAGGTGTCAAAAGCGTTTTAGTTATCTCCTACCCGCCAGATAGCGGCCCAAGGCTTCCTTGCGAACCTAGTCCACACACATTGATCCCTAGCGACCGCATGAGCATCACATCTTGCATGATAAAACAAAAATCTTAAGCACATTCGCCATGTGGAGAGCACCTTAACATTTTTCTGTCAGCAATGCTTATAACTCGTCCAGAAATTGCCCCATTTAGCCATATTTAAATAAACTGATAATGATATATTGTCAATAATGAAACACAGGGCATTGTAGAGTTTTACACGTCAAAACATGCATACTGTTGACAAACACGGACATATTTCTGTAAACAGTTTTCTAGATCAGAAACATAATTAGAACTAGGGAAAAATTGGCATCCCATGAAAAATATATGGATAGGAATCTTCTAGAAAAAATAATTGGAACTGATTGAAATAACAGGTGCTCCAAGTTCGACCTGACTTTAGAAATTAATGGAAGGACATAAAACAAATGGTTCAGCATTTGTTTCATGAAAATTAGCATCTACTCTACCCTACATCTGGAATCTCTCTCATACAAAAAATCGACTCGACCCTATCTGAAAATGAATGAAGGTAAAGTCCGAGTCCCAAAATAATAAAGACCTGCTGGTCTCGGACTCTGAAAAACGCGACGTACTTAAGAGCAATTTGGACAGCTATTTAGACGGAGCGAGAGCGCATGAGGTTGACGTCTCATTTGATACCGGTGAGAGAGCATTTTAATCGGAGATTTACAGAGTCAGCACAGAGAGACGAAGCCCAACATTCCCTTGTCCTCTAGACTCTAGAGCGGGCCTTGCTCCCTGGAGGGAAGATGCCCCAAAGATAAGTCCGTAAAAAAGGAAAGGCTGACCGAAATGCATAACTTAGTCTCCTGAAGGGGGGAGAATTAAATCTCTGAACTAAGTCTCACTCTCTTTCTCTCTCTTTTACTCACCTCAATCTATCCCTCTCATGTTTTCTCTCATTCTCTCGTCCCTCTTGCGACCTGAGCTGAGGTGAAATAAATAAATAGAACGCCCGGTCGAAATATGTCCCCCGTCTCTCTGAAATATATATAGAGCGTTCACCAAGAATTCAGGGGAATAAAGCTGAACCTGTACACGCGTATCTTCTCCCGGCTCGAGAGAAGTGATCAAGGATTCCTGCATGGCTAGTCGACCGAGACTGCAGATGTACCTTATGGACCCGCAGGTTGACCGTCTACGTGCACACTGTTCACGTAGCTTGGTACCGTGGTACCTACAAAGCGAGCATATCGAGAGAATCGAGAAGCGACATGCGACTTCTTGGTTCCAGGGAATTCCGGGCAACGGCTTCTAGATATCGAGTGAATCCCTCTCGGCTCTCCGCACACCCGCTGGGCGCGATGACAAAGACTCACGGCTAAGCAAGTCAGAGTCCCCGGATTCCCATTCCCAGGACGGAAGCCTCTGTAGATTATGTCCACTATTTACAGATTCCACGCAACTGGTATTTTTAACTGCCCACTGAAATCAAAAAGGTACGGCCTCCTCTGCACCGTATCTCGAATAACTTAACTTTCCTTAATTACTATATAGCAGAGTATCCACTGCTATCATTATCTTCTTGATAATTCTCAGATCGAGAGGTTTTCTACACTCAAAGATTTTGGCATAATTAGACACACGTACAACCTGCAGTACATTGCAGGAGCTCGTGTATCTGGAAAACGGGCAAGGAATACGTCCCACGTAGGGAAAACTAGTCAATATCCAATCAAGATTAAAAGAACATTCTGGATTAATTATTTGCAAAATTTGATTACTCAACTGGTTAATGCGTTTTAACAAAAATCTAATATTCTCTTTTCACCTAACATATTGGTTGGATTACTATTTGCCGTTTAGTTGATGAACTACAACATCGGAGACGGACACCTCGAAATGTTTCCTTGTAAAAATACTAATAATATATGTATGAAGTCTCGAAAGGAACGTATCAAATAGTCGTTGGAAGCAACGAGCGCAAGTCAAGCCGATGATTCAAGGACGATTACGGAAGAGACGCGTTCGATTTTCCGTAATTCACATAACGTAGCTTTGAAATATAGCGACTTTAGATGACGACGTACTATTGGGAAGCGGCTCATGACCTAGCCTCGACCAGAAGATCACGTCCCCAGCATGCTCTTGGCTATCCTCACGACTCGCCCCATATAATTTGGAGCGCTCACGTGACCCTGAAACGACCAGGGTCAACGCCACATTTGTAATCTTCTTGACGCCGGCGCGACCTGTTCGCACGTTGTTTGGTACCCGTTACCGTGCAGATAGATGACGAGGTGGAGGACGATGACGACAGGTTGGTCGATCCTACGTGCATCCGTTGCTCGCTCGTATCTACCGATCTCCGATCGCTGAAGATCGATCTCGACGATCGACCTCGATCTGCAAATGGCAGATCACTTCCATCTCGCAGATTCCTATCTCAGGGAGCAACCGGCGTGGTACATACTCCACGTGTCTTTCAATACACGTTCTTTAACAATTTATTGACTAAGAATGTGGAAACAGTAAACAGTGTCTGAATGAAGGGAGAATATTCAGTATTCCTTGAAAAATTTGTTTTCTAGATTATTACGATTAGAAATAGAAGTTAGATCCTTAAAAAGTCAAAGGTCTTTGGTCTATCTACAGACAAGGGTTAAAGGTTAAGCTAGGAGCAGTAAATGTCCAATAACAGTGATTGAAATTTGAAACCCCAAAATTGACAACTATTTCTAGCTTACAGAACTTAATTTCTTCACTCCTAATGACTGAATTCTTGAATCTGATCTTGAATCTAATTACTCACTTACACGTATGCTTACACAACTTTTACAATCAGGCTATAAAAGTTTTAGAGCTTCTGACCTAGAAGTACAATTTTATAGCACATGTAGAAATACATTTATCAACGAGTAATGAAAAGAGAGAATGAACGACATTGAAACATTGAAATTGAAAAAGATCGACACTGCGTAATTGTTAATTTGCGTCAGATTCAGATTCTTCAAAATATCCTCATTGTGTAATTTAATGAGCTTTAGCTGCTTGTGCTAATCATCTAAAACAACTTCGGTGTCGTAAGTTAGCTGGCAGATGGCGACCCGTCGTAAAAGCCGCTAGAGATTAGATCGATTTTTCATAGCCCTGCGAGAAAATCGCTTTCGCGGCTAACAAGCGCCAGATGCAAATCGGACGAGCACATTCACTCGTCTCGGTGGGTAATTTCTTTGCTCGCACCTCACACCATCAAGGAAACGGTGGCGGTGAAGCTCCATGGACATGGCGGGTCCTTATAGAGGCCAGATGATGCGAATTCTGTGCAATTCTCCGAGACGCACTTCAACAGTCGATACCTTCGCTGAGTGGTTCAAGAGGGAACAGCAGATCAAACCTGAGCACGCAATTTCCTTCCTTTCTTCCTTTATTTCTTTATGCCTGCCTCTTCTTCCTACATTCGCCCAATTAACGAAATTAGACTTCTGCAGCCCGTTAATAATACTGCAACCAAGGTCGGGCAAGATCGAAATCGAAATTATAGGTGCGAGAATCGGATCAGTATTCACAGTCTTCTATTCTCACGTGGAAAAATTCTAAGGAAAGTTTCTACGGAAATTCCATTTGGAAACTCAACAATGGTGTGAGAACTTTTAGGTCTAATTAATTCGTTTATAATATTACACTATCCAGTTTGATTGGCTATTGAACATTATCATTTCTATTTCAATATTGTTTATTTTACAAACTTGGTTCGATAAACAATCACTTGTATGGTCTGAAAGAGGAAACTAATTGCGTCAGAGAGCACTGGCATATTTTACTTCCAGAAAAAGATCTTCTGGAGCGACTTAACAAGTATAGAAGATGTTGAGGTAAGTCTTGTGAAGATTTTATCTGTGACTTGTAGCCGATTTGTACGATTGGGTTGGTAGATACTTATCGAGATGAAAGAAGTACAGATAGAGCTAGAACAACACGAGTGATCTCTTCCAGATTTCTCTGTGATCTTTCTCCTATTCAAGATCTTATAGGTGAAATATCATTTACCACTTGTTTCACACTTCAGGAATATTGAGCTTGAGTCTGCTCATAAGAAGTTTATAGCGCTTCATGCAGAAAGTATTTACAATTGTGCAATTCCTCATAAGTAAGCACAATATACTACTCAGTATTAGTTCTGATGTCTTTCAATCATAAATCTAGTTACATTTCTAGATGAAGAAGTTGTACAATAAGTAGCTTAAGAAGGTTAATAGAATCAGGAGTAACGGAACAGAAAGATGGCTTCTTCTTTTGCATTCTTTGCTTATCGAAACCTACATAGAACAGATTCGCAAAATCGTTGTACTGATTGGTCAATTTCGAACTTGAATCAAATTCGATCGTGATTATCGACCTGGATGAATACTATATTTCTATATAGATCTGCTAACCACTCTTTATGGAACTAATATAACGAGATACTGATTTATTAGCATGAGATTGTGTTTTTGAAAGAATAAATATAAAACCAGGGTGCCTCGGGCACAAATGTATAGTCTAGGATCGTATTCCCGAGCATATTTCTATAATTGACTGCAATAGAAATGAATACAACATAAAAGTCAGATATGAGGAAGCATATAATATAATGTGGTTAAAATGAAGATAATTTATGTTAATGGTCTCCTTTGACCCTGAACGAATTTTTGTGCCTAGAGTTTAGGGATTAGGTCGTTCATCGTTGTATAATATCACTTAGTGCTGGGCAATACATGAAGGAGAGGTAACCTGCCGCGTAATGAGCACCAGTCTCGTGAGGAAGTCGGTCGTATGGTCGTATAGTCGCATGGTCGTGATCTCGCCGTGCGAAAACAAGTGCCGATCGCTCCAATTACCCCGAGCTCCAGCCCCGCGAGAATAGCATGCTGCCTCCAGAAGAAACATGGAACATCGGAGCCGATACAAGAAGCCAGTAAGCTACGTATACATGCCAACCGTACGAGGGCTAAGTTCTATCGTGCATAGCGACTATACGAAGGAATCAAGCACGTCGTCTGGTGAGGTAAAAGTGGATTTTTTATTCCAAAAGCTCTTCTTGGGTTTGACACGAATCCTCATCGAGCAATGCCTCCATTTCAGCGTCTTCGAAGGTTTTTGGAAGAAGAAAATCAGGACTTCCCGCAAATGACGACTATTTGGCACAAAAACAAAAGTATATGACGCCAAAAAAAATCACTAATGTGTCAAAACGGTTTGTTTACTATATGTCTAAGCTTGGTTCATGATGTTTTGCATATGTCAAAATCGACCACCACTTACTGCTGGAACCATCTACCTATAGCCAAACAACGGGAACTTAGTTGCACGAATAATACATTTTATGATTATATTTTTATTTCATAATTTTTTTAAAGGGATTTAAAAACATTACATATGTAAGAGTTTTGAAGTTATTGATTTTTTCGCTAAATAAAAAAAACGGATTCTCTTTTAGGAAATGTAATTCTTTAAGCATTGCAAGCACATTGTTCGTACGGAAAGGTTATTCCAGAGGAAGCCTGAAAGTCGCATGCAAGTCTTTGGGCTCATTCAGAGATGTGTAAGATAGTCTTGTATTTTGAACATAAAAGAAACTAATAGTGCATAATATTGCATGCATTGCATGGATAGCAATGTCAGGTTGAAGAAGACAAGTAATTACAAGAAGAATATTTATGAGACGTGCTGTATAGTTGGAGAACCACCTTCTCGTACTGGGATTCACCTTCGCGAGGTCGCGTCCTCCCTCGTTAAGCAGAGAGACATGAAATTAACTTTCTAGCTCGGGATACGCATGTTCTTCAAAAGATCCAGATCCAATGCTCAGTCCGTTTCCCAGCATCCAAGAAGTGCCCTCAGGCCCAGCACCGAATTTACCGTACTATGGTGCTTTAATAACCCCGGACCTAATTAACGTCGCTCTCCAACGGTTTCATCTGCCAGCGTTTTACGATCGGGCAAACGACGCGTCGACCTTAGTAAGTCCGATTTATCCTTGATTAATAATTATTGTTAATCGGACTCTCCTCCCCTCGCAGTTAAATTGATTTCAAATTTCTACTTTCGTTGCAAGAAAAGCTTTCGTAACTTTCAAGCAATCAGTGCGAGTTTCTTAACAAATGAAAAAAATAGTCCGCGATTTTGTGTATGTGTATAATTTATCTAATTATCACTACTTATATGCTTCTTATAAAATTACATAAGAGATTAAGAATTTTTTACTATATTTTCGCCAAACTTGGTTCCTTTTGATGATACCGAAACTAATGATCGTAAAAAAGTTAAGGACTAATGAATTATAGTCAATAATTATGTTTTATATCATTTGGAACTCATTGTGACCTATTTTTAAAAATAACTACGACACCTAGGTAATGAAATTTTTAAACCAACATTGAAATTTTTTTTTACTACTGTAGTAGTAAACCTAACAATTTTTGGTTGTTGTCTCAATTAAAAATTTCTTGAAGTATTCAAATAAATAAGAATGTGAATTTCTTGATATATCGCGAAAATACGTGCAGATAAGCTATATTGGCAGCGTCAAAGTAAATCCTACTGCGGAGTATATGGCGAAATAAATCCTTAATTGAGTCGACTAATTAATGAGTTAAATCAAGCAAGATGTTTTGAAGTACAACTTAATCAAGTTGCTGTGTCTGATTAATTAGTCAAATCAATTAAGTAAATATCGATTTCACAGGACGTTAGAACTTCTTTTAACCACCCTCCTCATTATTATTTCTATTCCAATCTCCTTCTATCTAACTTTTTTTCCCTCAAAAATGGAGGTGTTAAAAATAGTTTCGATAATACTTCAACAAGATCTTTGCTAATTACGTAAGGTGGCGCTGAACGAATTTCAATCACAAGTAATCTCAACGATCTTAAGCGTTATTAACCGCACCTATCGATATTTATTATACAATGAGCAACGGGACCAGTTCGTTACGGTTTTCTCACTGGAAGTGAGTAATTAGAGCGGATTTTGTGTAGACTGTTTTATAGAGTGGTCCATATACAAGAGAAAAAGTATAAAGGTCAAAACATTTCTTTTGAAGAAAAAATTCTTTATCTCTCTATGTAAAAAGATATCGCTGCCTGTCACGCCAACGCTATATCAAGAATTCAGCCCATGTGACATACGCCCTTCTTAACCACGGTCAACGTGACCCCCATGAAAACATGACCTCCATTGACCATGCAGCACAATATTTTATTCCTTGACGATTCAACCTTTCTCCATCAGTATAACCTCTCGACCTCTTGTTTCTTCTCTCCTTTCTCTCCTTTCTCTCCTTTCTTTTCCTCTTCTCTTGACGCCCAACAAATCCTTGTGTTTGGAAGTAATTGCACGCATATCTCTTCAAAGTGAAGTCCATTTAACTTAGAATCAATTTAAACTCTCTGACTGTTGTGATACGATCATCTTGATAAATTAAAATTAATTGTGAGATTAATTTCTACTCACTCGTGAAGATGGTACGTACTTGCCGACATATTTATATGTATAAATGTGACGACATCTTTTACTTAAAGCAAAAGGTGATCTTGCCATGATCTTGCGACACCAAAGAGAGCATTTATCACCTGTCTTTCCTTTTTTTCTTTGGACTTTCGCATTACGAAATTTACTCTTTGGATGTCTTCTTGATATGTCGTATAATGAATGTCGGCATGTTTCTCCCGTTAAAAGCTGACGCGGATCGAGATCGTCGATTCTCGAGTTTCTGGAATTTCTTGACCTCTGCTACCTTCCTTCCAGTAAAGTGGCGAATAGATCGCGATTGCTCACGGAAACCAGCATGCTGATCTCACGCGAACGTCCATACTTTTGGTTAAATATCGGAACATCGAACCGAAATCTACGTCTAATTTTCACATTTATGAATAAATTAACATTTATTCCACTCGTGTAATCTGCCAATAGGGCCATGAAACTACGCCTCATAAAGAAATTCCGGCAATTAAGGAATCCAAATTAGTCTTGAACGAAAGGTTAAAAAATTCAAGATTTTTAATTTTAAATTACGTTCGATGTTTTTATTTTATTTTAGACTATGGAAGAATAAAATTAGTAAACTCATATCATAAATAAATCGAAAGTGAAAATGGAGAGCATATTGAATTCCCCCTTAGAAAAAATAAATCTCCTGTCACATTCATGAACTCATTTTCTCGTCTGAGATATCGATATTAGTAACAATTTTATATAATTGCCTGCTCCAAATATGGCCCCAAAAATTCTGAGGTATTAAATTTTAAATTCGTAATATTTGGGTCGCCCTCGCCATACTTTGTCTTCAGCACGAAAGCGTGAATAATTCAGAGCGAGTAAGTAATTTCCGAGTCTTTCCCTTTGCTGCTGGAGGCGAAGAGACGATTCGAAGATTCGTTACGATCTTATCTTCGCTCCCATTAAAGTAACATTATATGCATTTCATCGCAGCATTTCAAAAAAGTGAAAAAAAATGTATTAATAAAAAAATTACCTTCATGTTGCCATCAAATATTTCTCTCTTTATCATTAAAACGCCTTTTATTATTGCGAAGCGCGTTAATTTTATTACTGTGTAATGCAAAAATACACAAATGCGTGTTTCCGAAAAGTTATAAAGTGCTTGACGTTTATACGATTATTAATATTTTAATACTTGATTTTTACTCCTTATAAATATAAATAGAATCTCTTCATGTTGTTTTTGATTATAGAAATTTCAAGTATTTGTTGACCTGATTAAGTCTAGAGAAATAAAAAATTACTTTTGTGTCTAGAGGAAGTAACCCAGCGATTGCTTAAGAAATTTCTAAATTTTATGACTTTATTTCGCTAATGAAATGTGGTTCTCTGATTTAAAAGATACTTTCTAATTTATAATGCTATAAAACGCGGAGACACGAAATCATTTTTCCTCTCTTGTCTCTTAAGCTTTATTTTAAGGAATTCATTCAATCATCTAGTGAGAATGAAAAAAATACTTTGATAACTTTTTAAACGTAAAAAATGCAGGGGTATTATTTAGAATTTGCTTCTGCGTATTTCAGCTTCACGTAAAAGGGTACTTAGTCTCCTAAATGAGTTGCACTGTTTTCGCTTTCTTGGTGAATGTATATCACGATCGAATCTTGGATTGGTTGAAGCAGTGCAAGACGTACCGCCATGGAAAAGACGACGACGCGTGTATGGGGATATGGGAATATCGGCAGATTCCCATCGGTCGTTGTACGACTCGACGGATAATACCTTTGCAGTCGCGCGGGCCCAACTTTTACGGGACATCAATGAGACCGCGTGCGTGCTTTGCATTTGCTGAATGCATCGAGAATCTTACACGCACGTTGCACCAATGCACGCACACGCCGCGGAAGTCGATGCACGTTGCACGTTGCAGCCACGAGAACTGCTATGAGCTATTCGATCCCGCTCTCGGGACCAAACTGACCATGGACTGTGAGAACTATGCGAGATTGCAAAGCTCAACGTGCCCTGCGATCTGACTTCTCGTACAGATAAGCGAATCACTTTATTTCCACATTAATGTAATCCTGACGATTCGTTATAACCGTTCGATTAAACACCTAGAAAACATACCAAAGTACTTCAACTTGTAAATACCTCTGCCCTGCAACTGCTATAGGAGGAAATATTTAAATTTAAATCAATCACTCGTTGTTTCTAACTTTCTATATAATTTTGTGGGTAGACCGAATTTCAAAGTGTGCAGTGAAAAGTATTTCCAAGGAAAAATTTTAAATTGTACAAATTTCAACAAAAAACAGCATACAAGAATAATTTTAGATTACAAGTTAAATATATTTTAAGGCATTTTACAGTAATTCAAAAGATTTTAAGGGATTTAGAAGAGTGCATGCTTCTAATCAAAACAACGCAACTTAATTATTTATGGAAATATAAAAAAGGTTATATTTATACATT
>JAUESI010000008.1:1839169-1853738 GCA_032275145.1 Synergus laeviventris | reverse complement strand
GAAGAGTGCATGCTTCTAATCAAAACAACGCAACTTAATTATTTATGGAAATATAAAAAAGGTTATATTTATACATTGGAAAATTAACTAATATGTATGTTGTTGACGAATACCGATATGTTTCTATGAACTGTAAACAGATTTTCACGAATAACATTATTCAACTGTATTTTATGATTATTTTTTTTAATCTCCTGAAATCCAATCAAATGTCTTGATATCTTTTTTAAAGTTCTTGAAAATCCTTAATATATTTTGATTTTATTCAAATTCCTCGAAATTTTTTAATATGATTTAAAATCCATTAAAATCTCTTGAAATCCTTTAAGATGCCTTCAAATTTTTTAATCTTGTGAAGGCTTCTGAAAATCCTTAAATTGTCTAGAGTTTATTTAATATACTTCAAAATACTTCAAAACCAGTTGAAATCTTTTTAAATAGCTTTAAATTCCTTATAATAAGTTGGCAGATTGCGAGAATCTATTGTCGATATTATTCTACTTCTTTTTTAGAAATTTGACTAGTTAGTAATCAAATATCGCAAATAATTAATATAGAATGGTTTTTTTGATAGGGTATGGACCAGGTTTCCAGATTAGGACCACACTAGACTTCGGGCAGACTGCCTAACTAATTTTCCAGTAGATAGCCTTGTCTTGACTTTTCTCACAAGTGATGGAAAATTCTAAACTCTATATATCCTCGCCTTTATCTTTCGTCTCTCTTATGCGAATTACAGTTGCACAGATTCATTGTCCAAGAAAGTACAACTATGCTATCAGCAAGATTTCAGCATGGTATAAGATATTCAAATCACATCTCTACAATAAGAAACGATCAATAAGATTTGAGCACACGAGTTCATGTGGGTAATTGCGATTCGCGGAAGATCTGTATCAATTGCGGGGGCATCGATCGCCCCGTCTCGGTTACGGTACTCCAAGTGGATGACCCTCTTTTTGTTGCAAAGTATATACTTCCGTTTCGCGAATCGACAGATCGCAGATCGAATCTGGTGGACGACAATATTCGAGTGGAGATCGGAATGACAGATGAAGCGTTTGAGTTCCAATGGGGCACAAGCGCGGGAATAGAAGAAATTTATCGATTTCTCGCAATCGAGCGATCGATCGATCGATTTCAAAGTCCTTTCGAAGAGTTTAGCACGCAACGAAAACGCGCGTGCGATATCCTCTTGGCTTTTGATCCGTTGCGCATTCTAGAAACGCAATTATATATAGCATGCTCGAAGAGCGCCTCGCGAAATGACGATAATTAATACTATGCGAATTTTCATAAACGTATTCTACACGTAAATCAAGTTTGCATTTCTGGTATGGTTCACGTTCTCTTGGATGGTGTGAATAGTGCGAATTGCTTATGAAGTATGCACACTTAAGGCAATCTTCCCTTATGACTTTCATTAATTTTTCAGGATTTTTTTTCAGGATTCCTCTTCTCTCACTGCCCACTTTTTATCCTTTTAGCTTCGACATTTCTTAGCCACTCCTTCATCTCTAATTTGTTAATTCTCCAGTTTTTAAACTGCATTTTATTTCTAAAATTAATGAAAAATTGATGAAAAACTTCTTTTTCACTTTTGTGAAATGGCAACTTGATTCCAAATTTATACAGTTTTTTTTTAAGTTTATCGATAACTTATTGTCAATGTTGATGAATTTTCAGCATTGCATTCATGTTTTACAATTAAATAATCTTGTAGCCACTGGTCTCGCGCCATATAAGTGACCATACTGACCATGCATCATGCAGCGAAACGGTAAAAAATTTATATACCGCTGTCGCGGTGAAGTCGTTTTCACACTCGTAATGTGCAAAGCGCGAAATAAAAGGTGAGAATTCCACACCCAATTCAAAATCCTCTCTCAGCTTGAGCAATAATTCAATCATCAAGGATGAATTGATTTACATTCTTCTTTATATAACTGTTCCGCAGTGCGTATTTTTTACCAAATTTTTTCTTAATCCTTGAATTTCAGTATCATTCATTATAATCTTAAGACCATATAAGTATTATTTATTGACTTTGAGGCGACATTTATTTTTACAAAGCGTAGATCTGATTTTATCTGCCTTCCCAGATTGAAAAAGTAGTCTCATACATTTTAGTTTTAATCTTTCCTATTTGTTGCAAAACATATGGTATTTATTGAAAAGTCATTATAATAAATAAAAATTACTTTCTCTCTATATATTGCATTTACACTATTGCCAAGCATTTAGCACCCAGTGTAGGTAATTAGCAACAATTTGAACACAATTAATAAGATTTTTAATTTCACTTTACACGTCTGCTTTGAGTGCACACTTCGCAATTTCTTTCACTAATTAAGTCAAAATGTGATGCTGAGTCGTAATTTTCAGTTGACACAAGGCGAGCCTGCGGTTTAACCTCACAGGTAGCAACGCTTCTACCGGCACAACAGTGCAAATGAGATGGAAAATACCTTAAGTTGTTTAGAGAGAGAAAGAGACGTCAATAATTATAACGCACTGCTGTATAATTGCTTCATTACTTCAACGTGAATATTTTCTCTTCGAGACACAGAGGGAGTTCACGATTCATTACAAAGGGCTTTTGTGGCTTTCAATCATGCCTTCATTCTTGGCATTATATATTTACGAAACCGTTTTTTTAATCAACTCATCAATTAATATCAATTGAATAATTTAATGATGTTTTTCGTGCTTATTTCTCGCACTGTGATTGAATTTATAGGAGACAATTATCTACGTATTAAATGCCTATGAAAGCTTATCTTTGTTATACTATTTTACTCTGTAATAGACAGTTTTCTATTTTCCATTCCATTGCATTCTTATCCCACTTACTCATTTACAAATTTTTTATTTCATGCTTATTAAAATTTATATATCTAATTCCAGAGAACAAATTGTGTTCAAATTTTTGCCTGTTAAAAAAAAAGATGAATTCGATTTGCATAATTTTGAGTCCTAATTCATGAATGAGGATCATTTAAAAGAGAAAGATAGGTGCATGTAACTCATTACCGGAGAAATAAATATTTTGTTATTGTTGAACGTCATATAAAAGAATTTTTTATATGAAAAAAAATATAATCATAAAATGTAGTTTAATAATACAATTTCCACCAAAAGCTAGCTGCTTAAAGTTTATAGTAACATATCCTTATTTATTAACAATTTAAATATTAATTAATTTATTAATGTATAAGTAAAACTAGCTTTTATATTTTTATAAATAATTAACAGGGTACTCACAAGATTCAATTTTCCTGGCAGAAAATTATTAAAAATACAAATAAATTTTCAATAATAGTACTGTTCAATTTTTTAAAAATTTCACATTAAATCTTTTGAAATCTCCTACGATTCTATAGAATCTAAAAATATAAAAATCTCTTAAAACTGCTTAAAATTCCTGAAATCTCACATACTTCCTAGAAAACTCTTGAACTTTTCAAAAATTCCATGAGGAACTTCAAAATCCCCTAGAATATAAAAAATATTCCTGGAAACATCTCTTGAAATCCCTTAAAATTTGCTAAACTTTTTAAAAATTTAACAAGAATGTTTTAAATCCCTTAAAATCTCTTACCATTATTTATTATTATTAATTTTTTTATTATTAATAAATCAGTTTCTATTTTCCCTGACAGCTGAAATTCCCTATTTTTACCCGTCGTGTGGTTTTTACTTGAAAGACTCTTCAATACCGAATTTCATTATAAACTAGATTTCGGTTTTGTACTACTATGTCGTTGGCTCATAAATGCCTAACTCTATTAAAACACGTTCATTGAACTATTTACTAAATAATTTACTAAATAAAAACCGGCGAGATGAAAATTGATCCTTTGTGAGTCTAACTACATTAACTAAGAAATTTGTGCTTGGCAACGGAATTTGTAACCATGGGGGAAAAAGGAAGGGTTGAATTACAAGATTAAGATGAGGCTCTGAATTCGACCTAGTACGGGGTTGTTTATGAGGCCGTATAGCCGCTGATATTTACAATGATGTCGGCCGCGTGAGCGCGCATAAAATCATTGAATCGCATCTGCGTCGAGGACTCCCCACTGGTTTACGCCCAGCATACATCTCCATATTATACCCACTGTAAATATGCTTGCATGAGGGAGATTTAATTTCCACAAGGCTCCAGTTTATACGCTGTTCGATAGTAAAGGCTGAGTCTTTGTTTTCTGGCCGCTCTGGAACGATTTATACGCGTTGTACGCGACTATTCGCTTGACGCTGATATACTGTGTCAAGTTTTCCTGCTCTAAAAAATTTTATATGGAATGCCATGAGACATGACTTGGGAATTTTCCTCACAAACCCAGATTAAAAGATATCCTTTACTATTTATTATGCCTCAATCTTAATTTTTTTTCTTCATAGCCGTACTTCATAAGCAGTCCTTTTTTTTATCCGTAGGAATTCGTCTTATATATTTTTCGGCATAATTTGCTCCTGGTTGTAAATAACAAGATTTAAACAAGCGGATCATAAAGATTTGAGTCTAGAGCATTGCATCACGACTATTATCTTGACATTGGACGGTATTTGACACGAAATACAATTTCTCAGAGTCTCGGGCATAAATTTATGCTGTAGTATTTATTTCATAATTATAACGAGGTTGAGCTTAATTGGACTCTTCTCGCCGGAAAAAGAGAAGGATATAGTGTGCTGCGCTGTTTGGTATTTAAATTTTAATTGATCATCGTATGATACGCTTCGGCATCATTCATAATATATGTAACGAGATACTATAATAAGTACATATGATTTATGGAACGCCGAGTCTCTTTATACAAGTATAGTCATGTCACACAGCTTTACAAGTTGAGCGAAATGTTTAAAAAGGAAACGTTTGATTAAAACTTAACGTGCATCCCGTTATATGCGTTCGATCGCACGCTTTATTGGAGGACAAGGGCACGAACCCATCTTGATTATGATTCGAGGCAGACTTTCCTCTCGAGCAACCCTGTATAATAAAACCTCCGGAAAAGGGCATACTGAAGATCGGTACCAAGAGCGGATCCGATCTGGTACCGCTTTGATCCAGCGCCGGTTGCAACACTGTACTGGGCCGCGATGACGTTGATTTTGTGCAAAAAATACGCAGAAACTTCCGCCTTCTTCTAATGGGGAGACACAAGATGTACTCACAGTCGCTCGAGATTGAAAGGATACTCACTCATTGTTACAATTCAACGATGGAGAAATGTGACTCGGAAGAAAGGCGGTCTAGAATTCATTCTGAATGGATTTTAATCTTAGCTAACCTTGTTTGAGTTAGACCCTTTTGCTGGAGGTAAAGGGAGAGAAATTATACAAACCTAGTGAGTGCAGGAAATGTTATGTAGTATACATCACCCTTGCAGATATGTGTATTTTTCAAATTTTCCTCGGTTAACAGAAACATACTACATCAACCACATCTGATTACGGTAACCAAATCCCTCCTTGAGTACATAATTGTAACATGATATGTTGTTAATGTTTGCACTGCAACTCTGGATTTGCAGTGAAAACGCGATCATCTTATCACGACCGCAGAGAGCTCTGCATATCAGACCTCATCTGTATGTCACTTTGCTCTCACGCGTGTGCGTAAATAACAGATGTTATCTGAAGATGTCCCATGCATGTGAATTCACCCTAATAGCTCCCTGAACGTGAACACGATGCGAAAGCTCTCCTCTATGACTTTTACAAGATGTCCTATCATCAGCAAAATTACGACGTATTTAGTTAAAACGGTGCATTACTATTTATGGTGATAATTTCACGAAACAGATTGTAAGTGCGAAATTGAAACCTTTCACAGATCCTTGACAACAGTAGAACAGGGTATATTACATGTACATTGTATGCACAATAATTATTGTCATCACTAGCTAAGTCATTCTGAAAGGTAAGGAACGCAAAAACAAATTTCCACACCACGATTGCTACTCGGGGAACTAATAAATTGACAATCAGTCACTCTGACACGTGAGTGGTTCTTCAGGCAGGTTTACATCAATAATTTCTGTACTTCTGCATGTGTAACTTGTGCCGTTTGATGACCCAGCCATTCGCTTATGGCTTACGGTTTATGTGCGTCTTAATCGTCTTATGGCTTATATCTTGCGGCTTACGTCTTATGCCTTATTCCTTATATCCTTAATCGTTCGGATCGTTCCGACGACACAGATTCTGCTTCCATTTCATTCTTTTTGACCTCCCGTATACGCTCGTCGTCAGTTCGATTCGAGCTCTCCAGAGTTTATCGCTCCGTCGCGATTTAAATAAATTTGAATAATGCTGTGCGCGCGTAGAACAATGCTAAATCAATTGTAATTGTTAATAATCGTAATACGACTTCGTGTCGTGCACTGTACTCTATCTCCCCCTCTCACTCTCGCTCTCTTTCTCTCTCTCTCTTCCGAACGAGACCTGGTCGTCGTGATCTGGTTACACTGCTACCCGTTATGTTGAGAGTTCGGAGTACATTCTTACTCGTCCCTCGCCTCCTCTACCTTCTCTCGTTTCTACCTTGCATTCGTTCTCGCATCCTGTCCCTCTTCCTTACTCGTATTCCTACCCTCTTTATCGGTCATCCTTTTACAAGTACAGTGTACACACTACCTGTATTTTAAAACGAGACAGATAAAAAAATCATTTGAATGGGAAGCCTCTACCAATCATGAAACTTCCATGTTCAGAGTGATATAAATAGCTCTGGTTGCTGCTTTCTTTAACAAGAAAGACTTTTAGTTATGAAAAATGAGCTCATGTTGAGATGGCATCAAAGTAATTGAATCACACTAGCTAAATGAAAAAAATTATATTAATTTTGATGTGCATAATGTCGAATGTGAAGAAATGTGAAAGTTGAAGGAAGTGCTAGCCCAAAATATTGAAAGCTTCACTAATGAAAAGCCCAGGCTAGTTTTGACTTGAAACACTTTTCAATACCTCATTTCATAAATGAGGGAATTTTTCAAGGGAATTCTTTTCCTATGTCTCAATTTCGGAGTGAAATTCCGTTGCAAACTGAAAGAGCAGGAGATTGAGTGACCACTCGAGCAAAGCAAACTATTATTTTTCGAATGAGCTAAGAATTTTAGAAATTTAGGAAAATGTCCTAGAAGAACTTGCTTAATGCCTGATGTCTAATGGATCAGCTAATGGACTGTTTGCCTATGATAATCAGAACGTCTCTCTCATTCGTCAGTCAACAATACAGGCGTGACTGCAGTCTCTAGATTGCAATCTGTATCTAGCATGAAAAGCGAAGGAGTTGCTCGGTACATTGCTACATATGGGAAAAGAGTTTTGCGGTCGATTTGTCCAGAGGAAAAAGCGCGGCACTTGCGTCACCAACAGCGCACTAGCGACCCGACCTATCGCAACAGAGTTTCAGACGATGGTCGTGGATCGTGGTGAGCACCTGCACGCATGACAAAGCAGGACCGGGGAGTGCTCAATGCTCATGCTCTCCAACAACGCCGGTTGCCGGTGCACCATAACGTTCCAAAGTACCGAACACTTCACCTACCTAAAGTCTACACGTATATATACAAGAGCTCAGGAATATGTAGCTGTAGCTGATGCTGAAGTTGGAGAATACGCTCTCGCAGCGTTTAAAAGGCGATTGCGGTTAGCAGAGGAACAGTGTAGGTAATTTATTGCTACCATTTAAAGCGCCATATAATAATACGCCAGCAGAACTATTTCTTAATGTCCCACCGGCGCACTCAAGTGCGCTACAGGGTGCACCATGGGGTGGAGGAAATGGAGGATGAGCTCCGCGCAGGAAAAGAGGAGGGCGAGCACATGGACAATTTATTAAGGGCCACCTTTTATGAAAGACCGTCTTTGAAAGATATGACAGTTTTGATCCATTTCCATGATATGCTGCGATTAGTATTCCTTTCAATTCTGAATTCTTCTCGTGCCCAAGCTTCCAGGACTTTAAATTCAATTCAAAATACAATGAGAGATTACGTTGCCTTATATGTGGATGTAGACCTGGTGTATTGTGCCATGAGAAGAGCTCGTTGTTATGGTTTATTTTTGGACTAAATAATCTATAGACAAACACGGATCTGCTGAAAAGGGAATGCAGACCTACAAATAACAGCCAGTTAATCTAGAAGACTGATCAGCTATTTAATCAATCCTATCATGTCGGCTTTTTCCTCATTTTGAAATCACAAATTAGAGCACATAGATATTTACGTCTTGATATCTTGCAACCTTTCTTTTTTTTTAACGAGAAACGTTTCTCAATCCGTCAAGTCAAGAGATTTTTCTAGAAAACTTGCGGTACTTAGCATCTGATTTTATTATTAACTGCGAGATGAATTGTCGATAAGTCTTGAACGATTGTGCAATTTTTCCTGAACTTTAGGATGACCTTGTTAGTTTAAGATAGTTGTCTTTCTTTTAGATCTTTAATTTTGAAATAACGATGTACCGAATTCAATATCTGAATTTCAATAACCTTTTCAGTGCTGAATATTGACGACTATTCAGTTATTGACGACTATTTGTTTCAAGTTTGACTTTTACCGTCTCGTAATCTTGTAAATTCCCATAAGGATTTCTTTATGAGAACTCGTGGGTGACTCATGTTGCAGCAAACGTGTCAATTATTTCAAAACTGATAACGTGTTGCCAAGACCTATCTGGCACTGAACTCTTTCTAGCGTTAATGAACTACCGCTTTGTCTTGCGAGAAGGCTTAACATATTTTATCGGAACGTTAACGACATCTGATACAATATTGTATGAATATAGCAAGCGGGAGCTGAAGCGACATCAATCCTGCGCTTACTCCATCTGCGCCTTGTCTATACCGTCACCTTCTGAATAGCCTTAACGCCATCGACGTGTACCATTTCCAAGTGCTCGTTTAGAATAAAATAAGATTCTCGTCTCGAGTAATTCATTGAATCGATCGAATCTCACGTCTTTCACGTTGTTCAGGCAGTTCGCGTTAAACAAATTACATCACAATCTCGAGATCTTTTAAAAACCCTCGCGTTTCTCACGACCTTGATATAGATTCCATACACCTACCCGGCCTGGTTTCCTTTAACCACGAATGAGGACGATCACATCCCCAATCAAGGCCTTGTTCTACCCTGGAGATTCAACCCCATATAGATTTTTACGTAGAATTTTATGTAGAAATTTTGGCTACGACCCCATAGCCTGCTCAGGGTTTGTCAACAAATTCCAGATTTACCCCTACACAAATTTCCTTATTTAGTATCTCATTAATAACAAACTTACATTGGTATTACAAACTTTAAATAATGCAATAAAACTGAGAAATGGTTGATAATAAAATTTGTTATTGAAAAGTGTTTTAAGTCAAGGGAATTCCCAACATTTGCCACACTTAATTACTTATAAAAATGTAAGAAATGGTTATATTGATTCTACATTAGAGATATTTATCTAATATAATATTATTGACAAGATTGAAAATGGTTTCAAGGGATTTCAATTTATTTTAAACGATTTCATGTTATTCAGCAGATTTTAATAAATCCAAACATTAAAATCACTTCAAAGCTCTAGAAAAACTTTCACATGTTTTCATCATTCTGGAAATGCTTGAAAATCTTCAAGTTTTTTTAAATGCCTTAAAAATTCCTTAAAATCTCTTGATATCTCCATAAATCTCTTAAAATCTCTTAAAGTCCCTTTAAATTTTCAAAAGTCACAAGATATCTCTTTAAATTCTCTAATAACAGGGAACTAATAAACTCTTGAACTCCTTAAACTTTTTGGAGTTTATTTAAAATCCTTTAAACTGCTTTAATATCATTTCAAATTCCTTGAAATACTCTTGAAATATTAAAAAAACTTTTAAAATTACTTTAAAATCTTATAATACTTAGCCGAATTATTTTTAAATTCTTTAATACTATTGAAAATACCTTGAAATACTTATACAAATATTTTGAAGTTAATTAAAAATCTTGATTTAATATTGAATTTTTTTGAAAATCCTTAAAATCACTTCGAATCTTTTTAAATCGCTTTCAATTTCACAAAGTCCTTTAAATTACTTTAAAATCTTGAAACTAGCTTCCTGAAAACTTGCGAATTGCTTTATAAATCCCTTAAAACAATTTGAAATCTTTTGAAAGCGCTTTAAAGTCTTCAAAATCAGCTGGCAGCTCTGATATCGATTCTAAAGTATAGACGGCAAATAGAAATCCAACCAATAGGTCAAGAGAGTGCTCCAGAATTACTCCAGATCTGGACCACACCAGATCCAGGGAAAAGTTTCCGAGACCTCACTAGAACCCCATAAAAATTTCTGCACCGGTAGTTTTTACAAGGAGAATAAAAGTGGACAAGAGTTGGTCCAGAGTTTAGTTCCCACTGGGTAAGTACAAGGAACTCAACAAGAGGAACATTTAATGATAGCTCGTGTATCTGGCACCGACCAGTCGGTCAACACGATGAGTCATTAATGAAGGTTGTGCATCGCTTATTGCACCGCATCGCGATCTCGCGAGGCATAAACCCACACGTGCGCAATTCTGTGCATGTACATGTCCGCCACTAGGCGCGCGTAAACGTGGATCAAGGAACGCTGCAGGTACGTTCGCCAGGATACGTGTGACCGAGCGTGGGTACTGGCTATCGTTCGTTTACTCGTCTGGATCCATAGAAGTAGATCATGTTCCACGCTGGGAGCTATGTCCGATGCCGCCGATGCATAGATAGTGTGCACTATGTACAATTGTATCTAATGCGCGAAACCAATCGCTGCAACCTATTCTCACCCAAGGTTCTGATCAAACAATCGCCCACGATCGTTCTAAATTGCCCCTCCTGATCAACTTTAACTCTACCAATGTCGAGTGCAAGGACAGTGAGTATTTTTACAAAATTTTGAAAGTCTAAATGTGTAGGTGTAACCTTGCAAAATAATTCAATGATCATTTCAACAAATCAAAGATTATTAAGGCAATTTATAGTCCATAAGTGGAGCTTGACCTTATTTCAAATTTAAATCTTTAAAAAAAGCTACATCATTTTTACAGGTTTTCATAATTCACGATGTAAGGAAAATGTATTTGCATCAAAAATTGAGATAATAAATAATGAGACTGATAATTTTCATGTTGTTATTTCGTCATGTTTAAAAAAAGCTTCCGCCGAGGCCCTCGTTGAACATTCAAGAGTTTTCCACATACAAACAAAATATTAGGTATTATTAGGTATTTTTAAAGTATTATTAAACTACATAAAATTATTTCAAAAGAATCCACAGCGTTTCAAGAAATTTTCACAGATTTCAGCAGATTTAAACTTTTGACATCTCTGAAATCTTGTAAAACTTAAAATCTCTTTGACAGTAACCTAAAATATGTGGTGATCAAATGACAAGTCCTAACGATTAAATGTGTCCATCCGGACACTAGAAATTGATAGTGATCTTCGATATTTTGAAAACTTTAACTTTCTGTGTGTTTTTTTTAGTAAAAAGTACTATAATATTATTAGTAGTAAAATTATAGAATAACCCTAAGTTAGGGTCCTTTTATCGACGATTCGTGTGTTAGGTTTTTAATTGAAGGGTGATCCTCAATTACCCATGTTGAAGTCCAAGTGGATAAATGGTCAGGTCCCTGCCAAGTTAGCCCAAACTAATCTATGGTTTTAGTTTTGAAACTATCAGAAATATACTATCTACCATACATGTGTTCCGATGTAAAATACCTTACTTTTGCAGTTGCTGCTGTGCATAAGGTCAGAAACTATACATATGGACGTCGTTAGCAGTAAAATATCGTTGAACACTCTGCGGCAGTATTTCAAATTTGTTTTCAGTAATAAATATTACGGATTGAAATGGTAATATATTTTATCGCTGTTCCGGCGTTATCATTACTAACAATTTCCGCGTACTTATGTACAACGCACCCGAGAAAATATCGCACTCACTATAACCCCTTGAGATGATCGTTAATGTATTTGCTGACAGAAAGTCGAATAATTCCTAGCATATCCTCTATTACGTGAATGTAGAAAACGCTAATGCGAAATCCGCACATCTGTTTGTC
Source organism: Synergus laeviventris (assembly GCA_032275145.1). Lineage (NCBI taxonomy): Eukaryota > Metazoa > Arthropoda > Insecta > Hymenoptera > Cynipidae > Synergus > Synergus laeviventris. Next base: position 1,841,640 of record JAUESI010000008.1, on the reverse strand, counting down.
GAGACCAACAACAAATTTCCTCTCGGAATACTAATGTCTACATTCAACTTCTAATTGTGTAGTTACGCCAAATTGAAAATCCATCAAAAATTAAATTCCTTTCCATACACTCCTGACAACAGATTGCTGTCGGTGAAAGGTCTTATTTTAAAGTGCGACATTAAGAATCAATTTTGCAGGTTTTTTTTCGAAAAGTTAATCACGTGTTTTAATTAAAGTACAGCATTTTCTTGTTATGCCTGAACGACATACGGATTCCTCATGCAAATTTGCAAGGCAACATACACATAGACTGATTATGCAAATTGACATGGCATGGTCGTTCGTTACTTCGTGATCTGCAGTAGGTCGTTTCTTGAACCATGCGTATGAGCCCGCATTGAATGCAACCGGCAGTGATGTCTATCCACACCTTGCGACTTTATCGAGCACAGCTTGCCTGCTTTCCATGATTCAATAAGAAATTCAATTCTTTTATCATGATAAGCTGCAGAACTTATGTGTATGTTCTTTCCAGAGAGAAAATATTTGTTCCCACCAATTCATATTGTTGATTGCACACGTAAAAAATAGTTTCATATATATATCCTATATTCTTTGCGCCATCTTGAATGTTAATTGTATCTATCGAAGACCGTATCAATTTAAAATCAGATAAATAAATTCTGTGAAAAATTAAAAAATATGAACTGATGTTATTTAAATTGTTGAAACACCTTTCATCTTATTTCTTCGAAATAAGGCTTGCCTGATTTGAAAGATAATTTTTGTTGTTTTCTTTTATCTTAATTTGATATACAAACAAGATTTGCCTTGAGAAAAAATATAATTAATTTGTTGGCCTGGCCCAGATAAGAATATAAACCTTTATATTATCGGCATTGTAATTTCATGAGTACATGATACCACCTACGGTGATGTTGCGTATCTTGGTCCCTACATCGATGAAAAATACTTTCGCCACTTACGCCTGTGGGCGAATTCATAATACGAGCGCATCTTGTCGCGTTCTTCCGGGTCCTGAATTAACAAGATGCCGCGAAAAATTGGAAATTACTACGGTTCTCGATCTGCCTTCGTTTCTAAATTGAGATTAATTGATTTTTTTCAGGAGGCTCTTATACCAGCCATCTCCATTTTTGGTCTCAGTTCACCCACTCGCAGGCATAATCGATTGTGATCGTGAGAAGAAGCTTGCGGAATTCGCTTCATGGCACATTAAGTTGCGTGCACAATAAATTACTGGGGAAATTTAAAAGAAAATTATTAAGTACTTTTTGGCCTGTGACTTATTACATTTTATAACAAAATTTCTTGGATGGAAATGAACCTCCAATCTGATCTGCGTAATGTGCAAAATATCCTGAAAGCACATCGATGAAAAAAATATAAAACGAAATCATGGCGCATCCACAAATTATTACCAATAAGAAAAAAATAAATATTGTGTGCTAACGGGGCCAGACCGTGAGCCCGCTATACGAGAGCAACGCTTCTGTCACCAATATCCAATCAAAATGCACAAATAATTACACCTGGCTTTTAAAAAATTCGCATTTTTTCATAATTAGGCATCAGCCCGTACAAATTTCTTCTTTGGTATTTCAATCCTTTTTTCTCAGAAGCCAATTTCTTATTTTCATATTATTGAAAATTAACATTCACAAATCATGAAAAAAAAATGAATACCGGATTTAAAAAATGTCGAGTTGTAAGTGTCGAGTCCAAGTGCCAACCGACGAACGATAAACTTCCGGAATGGGAGTAAAAGTTGCAAATGTGACGGAAGATCGACGTAAATTCGTTCGCACAGAGGGTCCCGTTGGGCGTGTGCCTTTAGGGGCGTGTAAAACGTTCGTTCGGTGTCGTTAGGCCCTTATTACATGAGAAACCTGTGGTTCCCTCCTCACACACTAATATACTCGACGTAAGTCCGCTCGTATTAATTTAATAATCCTGCACTGAGTTACGAGCAGCGCCTTCGGTCTTGGCTGACTACTATGCCAACTACTACTATACACATGGATTATTAGGTACTCCATACTGCTGTTAAAATCTATACCTCCAAGTCGCAAACTGATTTTTATATATATGGGAGATTTCGTGCCAAGTGAACCCACTTTTGAAACTGATGTCATCCTATTAGGCTGAAACTTGCATAAAGTTTAGTCCTATTGGGTAGTAGTTACCATACCAAATTTGAATGAGATCGATCAAAAACTTGCGGAGTTGGAGGGGGTAGAATTTTGACATCCTCAAACAGCCCCTGTTTTGGCTCCATGTAACTAATCTCCTATTTCATTACTTTATGTAAATAGTATTTTCAGCTATTTTCTTGGCTTACAATTATATGATTTGCATAGTAATCTTGATAAAGTGGCAAAAAATCAAAATGCAAAAAAAAAATGGTAATAACATTTACTCAACCCTGTTAAATGCTCATTGATATACAAGAAAACATCAATTCCAGT
>JAUESI010000008.1:1814135-1824222 GCA_032275145.1 Synergus laeviventris | reverse complement strand
GGCCTTCTCAGAACCCTATTTTAAATAGTGCAAAAATGGAGCAATTTCTTCACGAGACATGGTCATTTAAGCAAATTCAAAGAATTTTTGAAAAAGAATTAGTTATAAGTGACCTGGTCTGGAAAATTATCTATAGATATACACCAGCAGCTTCTAGCCTTACTGTAAATACGGGCACGATCGCCATCACGATTTGGATGACGAAATCGCTTTATTATCACCGCACGAATTCCACATGGCTTTACACCGCGTTTTATTTCTTTCGCTCTTCTCCATTTGCACGCTATATCGGGCGATCGATCGCTTGGCCGGTCGATTGTCTGATCGCACCAAGGGAGCGACGAAGTCCCACGAACTCCCGATCAATTCACCAGGATTTACCGGCATTTCCACCGCGTCCTCATTTCCGCGAATTCCACCCTCTTCCCACACTATAAGGAGAAAGGTCGTCTTAATAAAGTCATTCATGTATGCCGCATAGCTGGTTAATTGTTCCTTTTCTTAGGTTTAATTCATTGAGAAGCAATATAGGCGAAAATCAAACCCTCTTCCCACACAAGAGTCGAAAGTGGTCGATTGTTTCATTGAAAACACCTACTGATAATTTTTCAATGGCTGCGTAATCACGAGAGCTAATTGAAAAGAGGCTAATAATAAATTGTCTATAGTTTCACCTTTTTTAAATGACTTATTGCAAATGAAGAAGTTACGTAATATAGCCAAGAAGAAGTACGAAAAAGAGAAAACTAAATGTCTTATTAATGTAAAATCTCAAATAATAACTTTTTTAATCTTTAGATAAATTAAACTCGAATTTGGAAGCGATTTTAAAGCTTATTACATGCTCACATATAATTAATACTTCAATTGAAGGTCATGCATAATCATTCTAAAGAATCTCTAACTTATTTGCATCGGCTCTCGATTAAATTTGTGGGTCCGAACCACGCACTACAGTATTCAATGTGTCAGCGATGGACTTTACATACATTGTTTACTTTGTATAAACAGAAACTATTATCATTACATCTATGTGAGCTCATTGCGGAGGAGGATAGCTGAACTATTCTCATGAATCATCGTCTCAGCCAGACAGGTGCTACAATTCATATTTCTTTATAGTTTCCGCGTACTATTTTAGTGTAATGAAAGCTTGATATCTTGACATTAACTGTACTAATCGTTTCACATGCATACTATCTGCAACGCTTACGCGCAACGATATTATTATTAATAAATCTTTCTGTCGTCATTAGAGCAGTATTAATACTCTGCTCGTTTTAATACCAGACGGTATGGAAACTGGAGTATAATTCTTTCTTTTTGATTTATTTACATCCTACAGAGAAATTTTATTACCGTTTATTAAATTTAACACTCATTATTACTCGGTGATTTAATATCTATTAAAACTAATTTTCTATCAATTTTAATTTTACGAGCGTTTTAGAATTTTTAATTATCATTGAAAATCGGATCGATCCTTCAGGTCGAATGACAAAAAAGTACCAATGATTGACTTTTCCCCTACTAATTGTAAGTAACAAAAGGTTATTAAAATTCATTAACTTGACATGGAAAGTTGAAAATTAAACTTAGAAAATGATTTCCGCGTATTACCTGATAATAATTCAACATCTCATATAAATATATTTACATTTTACAATAAACATTCGGAATTAAATAAGCTGCCTTTGATGTGTTACATAAATAGACGCTGATTCGTGATGTGAATTTTTCTTTAATTGCAATTACGACTATGAGTAATTAACTTGAAGGTGATTTCACCCGGGATATTTCCAATGATTTCGATTTCATTATCCGGTTTATCTGGCACATGTGCGGAATATCCGCGTTGGATTATTCGCACGCCACGTCACTATCTTCTCTCATGTCTCGTGCGTGGTTATAGGTACATAGGCAAGGAGATCGCCGCATGGGAGAGCCAATTTACATCATCGGCGATCTTGACTTTCCGGATTCCACCACTTCAGATCGGTCGATAAATCGGCAGTCGACTGGTACCGTTGCTCGTCCACCACCCCTTCTGATTATTATTTATCCCTAGTTGACTCGATAAAATGCATTCTCACTTTCCATCCTCTTCAATCTCCATGGACCCGTGGGACGACTTTGAATTCGAATAGCGGAAGCGGAAGAACCGCCCACGGCTGAGTATACATATAATATAATAGGTTGTCTGCTACCTCACGGTTATACTTTCTGAGATCGTTCGATCCCCGTAACACGTTTCATTGCCGATTACTCAATACTGGATCGTGGGATACAAACACACCTTGAAATTAAATTAAGAGTGATTCACATTTAGTTTCTGTATTCGCACTTAATGACTTTTGTATTTATTAGACTTAAAATGCATTTGTTTCCTTTAAATGGTTATATGTAATAAACAATTTTCATTATTTTAGAATTCTATTAGTAAAGATTGAAAGTTCAGGTTTGATCTAATTTTTATTCTTGTATGGTAAATATATGGCTTGCTTGTATGATTCATTTCTTCTGAATTGGACATGTGTACACTGTACACTGTTCAGGTAGCAAAATATTAAAAGTAGATCACGTTTAATTCCGTGAGAATTTACCAACCTTTCAGAAATGTAACATATATAATGGATACTCGTAATCATCAATCGATCTTACCAATATATTGTAAGAACAGCTGTTACAAATAGTCATTTCTTTCTGAGTATTATTTTACCACTTGGAAGAATTAAAAATTTTAGCACGCGACATTTTTCAGTAAGGTATGTTCTATTGGTGTAGTAGATATTACTATAGAGGTTAAGGTTGGGTTTTTCCATACACCGAATATTGTATCATAAAGTCTCATAAAATTATGTACAAGTAAGAAATGAAATTAAGATATCTAGTAAATATTTTAATCTTTGTATAATCGCTGTGAAAGTTTCAGAATCACTTTATAATCGTCTTAAAATTACCTGCAATGGCTTTATAATCTTTTACGATAATTTGCAATTCATTTTTGTATTCTTCCAGCTTACGATTGTATAATAATGAGGCACATATAGCAGAAAAATAAAATACATAATATATTCTCTGGGACATTATACATATAGAGTTGTTTAAGTCTTCTCGTTCGATCACCGAAGTTATTAAGCACCAGTACATCTCATATTTTTCCATTCTTGTGTATTTTATTCGTCTTCATGAAAATAATCTCGCAAAACTGGAACTAGCAATAGATTTTCAGCGGATGGTTTGAATATTTTTCGAAATTGTGCTTGTCCTAAATACCAATAAACCACTGTTATGTCATACACACAACATCCCACTGTCCTAAATCCGTTTTTACATTAACATTAACATTAACACTTTTGTAAGTTGGACGCATTGGGCACAAAATTTGTACCCTCCTTTCAGTATCATATTTCAATCTAAATTCTTTTTCCTATGAAGGAAGTGATCCATTCCATTATCGCTAGAACTTTTTGTCATGATCGATTACTATAAAGCTGAGTCAAATGTAACCACCACCGCCGTATTTCCTAGAGTCATAAACGAGCGGGGCGGTGTAAAAGATGGATACAAGAGCAACGTGATCGGAGATCGCAATCGTATGAATGGTTACATCGTACGGGACATGATTATTGGACGATCGAATAATAATTGTAATCATCGCTAGAGGATAATGATGATGCGATATATCGAGATACCAACGTTGACACATGCAGTCATTTCTAGCTTATACAGCCTGTGAATAAGACACTTATATGCTGTATCGATGAATTTGTAAATTATGTGGTTGGCGGGTCGTGATCTCTAGCCAGAACAACAACGCGAAAATAAAGTAAGAGATTTGGTGTGAAAACTATAATTTATTTCAGGAATGATGCAAGATTGAAAATGTCGAAGAAGAATGCTTCAAACATGCATAGCTTTTCATAAAAACTTATTGTAAAATTACTTATTGTTTCAGATAATAATTCAAAAGAAAACAGAACTTTATTAGGAAAGTTGGTATGGTATCTAACCAACACTGACTTTTTCTACTGAATTTATTTCTTATAGCAAATATTTTTATATTAATAGAATACTCTTATTTTTGAAATATTTTTTATTTTAGGAATGATGACCAAAAACTTCTTCTGAAGTAAATAAAAAACATATTTCTTGAAGAAATAAAAAGTAAAAAAATTTATACACAATAGAAGAGACGGAAAATATTCGAAAAATGCTTCCAAATGTAGTTAAACATGCAAAGAAATGTCTCGAAAATCTCACGTAGAGTATATTGTTGTTGCAAATCTGATTGGCTGTTGAATGACTTAAAATTGTAAGAAGGAAAAAAAAAACCCTTAAAATCATCACAAATCTAAATAATCTTTTAAAAACCAGAAAAGTCTCTTGAAATCACTTAAATTTAGTATAAAATCTCTTGAAATTCTTACTCGAAATTTCACGACATAATTTAAAATCTCTTATAACTCTTAAAAATTTCTTAAAACTGCATGAAATCCTTTAAAATTCCTAAAAATATTTGTAGAAACCTCTTGAAATTCATCTCTAAAAAAGTGGTGGGACGAAATAATGTATCGAAAATGTCGCATATGTTGTTGTTTCAAACCTGATTAATTAGCTTTTAAATAACTTGAAAGTTTATAGTTTTGGTTTACTAGTAGTATTGAAAAGAACAGAGGTTTACACCTCAAATTGAATATTCCTTTTAATCTCATGAATCCATAATGTTATAATCACGCTTCACAATCTCTCATTTGGAATCCTCTAGTCTAGGGAACAAAACCTAATCGAAGATCGATGCCTTTCACTATTACCCGACATCTATTCGCCTTGCGAGTGTTGATTCAATCAATAATCGCAATGTGCAATGTCTCGATATCATTAATGTTTGTGAAAGAGCGTCAATTCTCCTGTAGTGATGCAGCAGGAGAATAATTTGCAACAGGATTAGAATCTCCCCCTGCCAATATTGACTATTTTTCCATCTCTGATTGTTTTCCGTTGTTATTTGTTTCATCTTCAATTCTCTTTCTCTCTTTTCCGCGCGTTCATAGGCGCCTTGTTTTCCAACTCGGTCAATCGAGATGTCCTTCGATTGAGGATCGGCGAGATAGCATCGAAATCTCAGGGTCGCGTCAGGACTCTCCCACACCGCGAAGGAACGACGGCATTGGGAAGATACAGGTAGATATCTATCGGTCTGTTGGAAGAGAGGGTACTACTCTACAGGAGGAGCGGTCCAAGTATCAAGTCTATTTACCAGCTAATGCCTCTCATTTACATGGCATCGATTTCCTATCGTATCTGGATGCTACATACACGGATCGGTCAGTATCATTTTTTTACGAGAGGCGAAACCTCTGCTCTTTGCGTCTTGCGGAACTTTCAAAGCGCACGTGGTCTTATTTCATTTCGAGACAGAACCTATGCTAAAGCGGAAATTTTTCAAGATGCCTACCATTGATATTATTAGATTATTTTATTTTCACTGGAATCGAATCAGGTTCTGGCTTCGCTAACTGATTCTGGAAATCAATTCATGATTATAAATTCCCGATTTTCCAGTTTTTAACCAGAGGGTCGTTTACATATAACCTTTCTCATTTCTCACTTCTCACTGCGTTGATTTCTCGCAAGAAAACCAACACAAGTAGTATTTTTTTTTACAAAAGATATTTCGCTCCACCACACTTTTCTATAGAGGAATTTCAAGAGGTTGTTAGGTACTTTAAAGAATTTTGACGATTTTCAAGTGACATTTAGGAATTTCCAGAAACTGTAAGAGATTTCAAAAGGTTTCTAAGAATGTTAAGGGATTTTAAATAGTGTCGTCGAATTTTGAGGAATTTCAAAGGATTTCATGAAACTTGATGAGATTTCTAATAATGCAATCATTTAAACTGTTTTCTTTTATTAAGGATATCAACCAATTTGGAGAAAAGTGACAAATGAGAAGTGAGGAAAGCAACGTTATTAACTTTCAGATAATCTATGGCTAAATGGAGACATGGGGGATAGTTCAAATATCATCCACGATTTAAAATTTCTTTCTCTTACAAAGCTTCTTTTATTTTCTAGATAATTATTAGCCTTATGTCCAATGTTTTTCCCTTTCTTTTATCGCATGGAAAGTGTTTTTCGCTCTCTATAGGTCACGGCAAGTCGCGTCATTAACACACCTCTTGATTTATAGTACGTGAAAAAACGCGACGCGCACGGGATTTCGACTGACCGTACCGATAATCCGTGGCTAATGACCATGGACACGGGAATTATGGAACATGCTGTATCGTTCGTAAGGGGAGTTACCTACCACGGTCTACCCCCAAGGTCGACGCTTATGGTCGTATCGCGAGAATCAAGATCTCCAAGATCGACTATATTAATCACACGCAGCATGCCTATAACATCGAACTTTTCTCACAATGTCTTTCAGCTGACAATAAATTAACTGTAAAATGATGCAAAAATAAATAATCCGAGAAAAGTGATTACTTGTGATGCAACGTCGCGAGAATGAACGATGAGGCGATGAGAACAATGAAAGTCCGAGTTTTTTTCATTCTTGTCGCGTACTTCGCGTTTTTCCCATTTTTAGAGAACTTAATGATAATTTCATTCGATTTCATTGATTATGTTGTGTAACGTAAACCAGTATAAAATTATTTACAAATTTGACTAGACATCCTCTAGCTACGGGGGGAGGTTTCACGTCTCAAGTATTATATTTATTTATCATCTAGAAAAATAAGGTTTTGATTTTACCAATTATATATATATATATATATATATATATATATCAATAATTTATTAATTTATTTTGCATAGTTGTGATCTATAATTCAAATGATATCAATAAATCTTCTGAGTAGCAAAAGGTTGTTGGTGGGAATTTTTAGTTTCAGCGTCAACTGCATGAGCATTGCCTTCAATTATAAACCACTTTATCAAGTCACCAACTGAATAACGTATTCTTCTTTCGTTCCAGGCATTCTATAGCTTTAACTAATCAGATAGGCGAAAGCGTGTGACGAAGCAGGAAAAGCAACGTGATGATAGGTTTATCTCTTCTTCCTTCATCTCTTCCTTCCTCTTTCCTTTTCTGACTAGTCGTTGGTCAGTGTCCTCAGGCAATGCAGATAATGCAGCGGCTGTGGAACCTCGACTCGCGCTACGAGTCGGCAACCGCACTTACGCGATAAATTCGCCTATCTAATCATTCCTTTTTCTTTTTATTTCCACGTATTAAATCCTTTAGATTTCGTCCTTCTCTTCCTTCTATTATTTACAGCGATTATAATTTTAATAGAAGATATAGACATGCAAAACGTAAAAGACATCCCGTGCAGAGTCCTATTTAAAGAGGGTTCTGACAAGGCATCGAAAACTTTTACACATCAAACCCAAACATCGGGTAAGAATAAAAAATTTACCAAATTCTTTGTTTTTAATTTACAGAAAAATGTTACAACTTTAAAACTTTTTTGGAATACTTAAAAATCATTTGAAATCCTTTAAAATTCCACAAAAATATTTTAAATTGTTAGAGACTTCTTCAAATTCCTTAAAATTTACGAGTCCTTCAAAATCATTAGAAATCTCATTATATGCCATGAAATCCTTAACAAATCTTTAAAATATTTTAAAAATCAGAAAGTCTGTTGAAAGTCCTTAAAATTATTATAAAACTCTTCAAATCCGATGCAATTCTTAAAGATTTCACAATATTTTTTTTAAATCAGAAAAATATCCGGAATCCCTTAAAATTCCTGGAAATTTTAGGACAACATTTGAAGTCACTCAGAATCCTTTAAAATTTCTGGAATCCTTGTAAAACCTCTTCAAATTCTTACGAAGAAACGCCCACCCGAACTCACCGCTTTCAATCATTTCCGGAAATGTTATAGAACATGAAAAAATAAGACAAATATGTTTTTTTTTGTGTGACGGAAAGCACTTTTAAGGGGCGAGACCCACCTCTTAAGTTTACCCTTAAAAGTCGGAACTCTACCCTTCTGCTCGGAGAGAGGGTAGAGTTCCGGCTAGTGGATTGGCTATGCGGTGACGACATAGGCAAGATACAAACGGGGAGCCCGCCCTCTGTGCGCGCATCGATCGTTCTGGTCGAAAAATTCTAAAAATTAAAAATAAATCCTATGTTAAAAAAAATGGAAGTATATAAAGGTAAAAACTATAAGAAAACTGTGCTTTGGTCCTGGCAAGGAATTTAGCAAAAAAATTATAATGAGTTTGCATGGACAGAATTTGCTTCCATAAAAATGAAAATGCAGTAGAGAAAGTCGGCTTGGGTTAGACTTGGTACAATGACAACATTGATTTGCCATTATGTGGACTTGAATTACTGGAACTTGAAAATAACTTTTTGGCAACAATACATACATAATAATTAAAATGGACTTAACACTTCGTGAGGTTGTTTAATGTCCTTTAAAAAAAAGCGCAAGGTTATTCAGCCAAAAATAGCAGACGCTATTAATTTTTGAACAGGAGGATGTTACTAATTCGTCAGTTTAATTCAAACCACACGCACTGTGAAATTGACGGCCCTGATTCAACGAGGAAAAGTCGTAATGTTAGTCTCCCGATGGCGATTTCCGACGTGCCTGGCCTATTAAATGTCCTGCTGATCCCCCTCGATACGAAGATTCGTGCGCCCAGAAGCGTTTAACCTTTACTATGAGTCTTAATGGCGATAGAACGTTTGAATCATCGCACTTAATAATTATTATCGTAATGATTTTATCGCAATAATAACGCCGAATGGAGAATTTTATCGTAATAAAATTGCCTATTTACCATTCCTATAGGTTCTATTCTCTCTTACTTTTATTGAAATTTACTTCTCAAGATAACATTCACAATTCGTTCCTTTCTAGTTCAGATGAATTGTTTACTTCTCCCAGGGCTAGGTATATTTCACATCGCTACTTCATAATAAAATCTCTTGTTTTGTGTATTTGAAGAAGTGTTACGTTTGTAAATAAACATGAAAATTAAAATAATGTGAGTTTATAAAGTAGTAAAAATTGCATTAAGTAAGCGGAATTTATTATCAATTACTGTTCGATAAATACTCAGAAGTGAACTTTGCTAATTATATATGTAAGTCTGAATAAGTTTATTCACTCAATCAATAATTCGCTAATAAGTGAAATGAAATATCCACTTAATTACATATTATATCAAATACGTTTAATTGATTACATAAAACGAAAATTTATATATTTTTCTACAATAATTACGAACTGTCGATCTTAAAATTGAACTATAGAATAAAATCGAGAATTGATCTATCTTGCGGAATATTGCACGTTAAGTTCACATGTAATAAAAATTACATTAAGAAAATAGGTTTATTTTCTATTGGTTTTTAATGCAAAATTATTAAACTCTAGAGTGAATTCTTGATTACACAAGCAAATTTATTTGAAACTGGGTTTTCTTAAGGACATAAATCTGAACTGTTAGTGTCCAATTAATTGAAAGGATCACTTTCCATCTTCTCCTGTCGAGAAATCGTCAATTGGTAGCGCATTTATTAAGAATCAGGGAGTTATCAGTGTCACAGGCAGCTCGTAAAATATGGCATTTGCGACATTCGAAAAGTCAAGATGCTGTGCAGGGTGCAACATGAGGCGACATATATGTACCAACGGGCCGGTAACTCCAGGCTAACCGAAACGATAAAATCAAATTCTGTGTCTTCACAGGTAGCACGTGACTGACAGGTGAGACACGAGATAAGGAGAGCGCGACATAACAAGGTGCCTGCAAGCGAAATGCAGATAACGTAAACATAAGGATGCATATATGATTCCTGATTCAGTCCAACGTCTAATGAGCTTGATTTTCTTTTAAAATTTCGAAAGAAAGATCTTTAATATCATTTTGTCACAACAAATTGCCCCTACAGAAATTGCCCCATTTAGCCCTGCTATTTAAAATAAGGTTCTAACGAGGCCCTGTTCGGGATTTTTATTTTAAATAAGATTTTTATATAATTAGGCATTTATAAGACAACGATGTATAATAAAACTACTGAGACATTGTTGATAATGAAACATTT
>JAUESI010000008.1:1796044-1814035 GCA_032275145.1 Synergus laeviventris | reverse complement strand
AAACATTTAAACATATTTCAAAATATTACAAGAGTTTCAAGTCATCTCATCTTAAATTCCATATACTTCCGAAAAGGTCAAATCTCCGATTACCTTGAAACTCATGCCTATACCTACGTACTTTAATGCGCTGATTACGAATATGATAATAAAAATTCGCGCAAATTTGATTTTCATGGCGAAATCATTAAAAAAACATAAAAACCATGGGTTTTTTCGTTTATCTCAGTAAATATACAAAACTAAAAAGAATGTTTCAAACAAAAGTTGTAGATCTTATCGAAATATACATTTTTCTTTGTTTTAAGCATTTTTTTCCACGAGTGATAGATTCCGAGAAAATTAGAGATACATCGATGTTCATAAAAAAACATATTAACCATGACTCTTCGTACATGGAAAAAAGGAATCATTCTAAATGAAAATCATGGTAAAGGGCAATGGTATAGGAAAATGGTAAAGGTACCTCGTTCGATGACCAATGTTAAGCAGTGCTTTATATATTTTTCCTTAGACTTTTGGTAGTATTTACTTTGTCTTCTTTATTTAATTAATTAAACTATAATATAGTCCCCAGAAATTTAAATTTTGGCATTTCGAAAATAAAAATTCTTCCATTTTGAGAGTTGAAAGTAGCTATACTTAATATACAATAGAAATCATCTATCATACAGTCTGGCATATTAACGCTATATTTATAATTCTAAAAAAAATTTGAAACCGTACAAACCTGAGTTTTATTGCACAAACTGATTTATTAAATCCGTTCCGGAATTCTAGGCATAATTTTAGGAGCATAACGACAAAAACTCACCTATGACTTTGACTGATATTTTTTATGTATAAAAATGCATAAAATAAATGAAAAAAAATTTATTAATGTATTTAAAGAGTGTTTTTATTAAGCCTGGCGAACCTTACATCGATATCATTATTAATAATCTCAGAAAAAATTCACAAAAATAGCTTTTTTTTCGAGCCTTCAAAGTAGAATACTGCTTTAAAGATAAGTATATTCTGCGAAAAAATATTTCAATGTTTGAATAAAATATTTAATTGTAATAATAATTAATGTTACAAGTAATTTAAATAGAATAGATTATGGGCAAGATATTACAGTTAAAATTAGGCTTATTAAATAAATCGAAGGTACATTAAGAGTAATGTCCTCTCCTATTATGGAGTAGTAAACGAGTGAAAGAAATAGAGGGAGATAATACTAAGGAGTGGGAGTAAAACAATAGGTTGAATATAAATGTGGGAACGTGCGACCCATTCCGATCCTTCTTCGTTGTTCGGTTGAACGCAATGAAATCCTTCCTTTTACAAATCGAAGGAAGGGCAATAAATACACACTTTTATTAGAATCAATGGATTCTAATAAAATCGTATTTCTAGATTCTATACTTATATTGAAACTTCTTAATAAGTCTTTTATTAGGGTTGCTCAAAAAATGAAATTCCTTTGATTTGTGGGAACACTGCTCAAAAAGCTTCCATTTAGTAAAACAAAAAAAAAACAGATTTTCTCTCCCCACACTTTCTCACTTTATTACCATCTCTGACCACTTTATACGATATTTAAGTTAAACTAGAAATTTTGTTACCAAACCTGTAATAAAATTCGAATGTCTTTATTTAAAAATATTTGTAAATATTATAAAAATGAAATAAGAGCGTGTTTAAAATTTTCTATCCTTTCCACACATCATTAAAATTAAGTTTTCAGGAATGCTAAGCATATGACGCAAGCTAATAACATACTCTCGGTGGTCCGGCGACGAATTGGCTTTCGAAAAGTAATTTATTCGATCTTTTGATACTGAAGCGCTGTATTAACGGTAATTACAACGATGTATAGCACCGAAAGTTACTTTCGGTGTGACATGTTGAATTTTATCGGTACTTGAATCTGTAAGCGAACTGGGACACGTACCGCTCTTGCGATGTTTACAATCGAATAAACTGGAACGACATATAGCTGGACCCATCTTCAGTTGCGAAACTTCACCACGTAAAAGTGTCATACGTTTCTTAGCCTCTTATGCGCAATTTTCTACTCGACTGACCCACTTCAATAAAAAGCTTCGAGAAATTTCATTCCCAGCTGTTATGCATTAATTTCCAATTAATTATCCTTTATATTTAACATTCGTATATTTAGGCTTTATGTTACAAGCATATAGAATACCTATAACGAAAACTCGCGAAATAATACACGATCCTTAATATATTTCGAAAAATTGATGTTGAAGATTTTAAATGTTACAAAGCTTTCTCTGTGAGGAAGCAAAATGATTTGAGGTTTCAGAAACTCCTTTCTTAACGCTGTGGACTAAAGAAAGAAGGTAGAATTTTTGGACTTGTCTCAGAGGCGTAGCCACCGCGTGTCGTGTTTGCGAAGTCATTAGATACCTCGTTACGTGTCATTGCCAAGAGGATATCTTGTTGGGGTACGGGACAGGGAGCGGGTCGCACAATTATGCATCCGGCGAAGACAGAACATTAATTTATGGTTGAAATAAGGTGCCCGGCGTGTGCGCGCGTGTCGGCGCGTCTGTTGCCACAGATGAGCGTGGGCGCCGCGAGTGGCTCGCTTAAAACATTTCTCTGGTTCACCTCGTGCCTCGTCTCCCTCGACACGGGGCATGTTCGTTATTTGTACCCACGTAAGAGGATTCACCTCGCGTCTTAGATGCTGGCGATTAATAACCGAGGTGTTTCGAATAAATTAAAGCATTTACTTATATCCCGAACTGCACGATCCAATCCTGGATTAACATCCATCGTTTGTCCTGCAACCAGATCCTGCTCTTCACAATCTTCATAATCCCTGCAACTACAAACACATATAATACATATTTCAGATAGCACCGTTTATCACAACAATTGAAAGGTTAAACGGCGAAGAATCTGATATAATGTCTGTGCTGAAGCTTATAAATGTTTCATTATATTTGATGATTCGGTATTCAAATCCTAATTCGGATTACTTTTTATACTTGTTCAGTTTCTATACATTCAAGTTCAATGCAATCATCACTCTATTTTCTTAATTTATACTAGACAAGCCTTTTCGTTTTTCTTAACAATTTGTCATAACTGACAACCAACACATTTCCCCTGAAAGTAAAAAAATAGAAATCCTATTCTTTCCTATTTTCTTCCATCTCTAAAATAGAAAAGGATAAAGATTGTTTATCCAATTCTATCTCTCATCTACCCCTATCTATTTCTTTCTATCTTCTTGTCAATCATTTCAGATTTCTCGTCAAAAAATTTTTAACTACATATATATGTATAAATTTGTAGTTTCTGCTTTTGAAGAATAAATGCACGAATACAAATTTACCTAAGGTATTTAACAAGGTAGGTTTTTCAAGTGTCCCTCGCCGATTTGATTCTCCCTGATATATACTCGAAAAACTAAGCGATGTTTTTTTATTCTCGGAATAACATGAATTAAGATATTATGAAACATTGTTTTATTTTCAGAGGTTTCATAAAAGTTTCAGAGTTTGGTAAATGTTATTTTTAAATGAAGATAACGACGAAAAAATAGTATGAGATGCGAGCGAGTGATGATAAGACGTGCAGGTATATATATGTGCGAGTCGAAACAGATTGTTAAGTGAATCCTAATATTTTGACAAACAACATGAATTCCACTCTATTTTTCCTATGTCTGGTAGTACTATGTATGGGATGTACAATGGTAACTGCAGTGAAGAAATTGACTTATTATGAAGCTCTGTGTAAGTTAAATCCAATAATAATATACATGTATAAATATAGTGTCATATATGTGAATTTAAATTAAAATAAAAAAATAACTATAACAAAAAGTCGTTTACACTAAGTTTTCGAGATTTGCTAATGGAATTGATAAGAACTTCACTAGAAATTCATGGTTTTTTATAATAATAAAATTAATTTAATTTCACCTAGTTTTACGTTCGTAATAATAAATATTTTTCATTAAAACTTGTCGATCTACCTGCTTTTGATGCAGAAGGAGACGAAACTGCTCTTACGGTAATTAAAATCAGATTTAGAGAGGACAAACTAATGATTGCGAATTCAAACCAAAAAGAACCTTATCCTCTTCATTTATCATTTTTTTTTCCTTCCTAAAATGTATAACGATTATTTTAACAGCAAAAAAAATCATTAATCATGTTTCTGAAAAAAACTATTTGATCATCATTCCTTACTTTTACAGATTGTGCTACCGGGTACGTTAAAATTGATTGCTTCGAAACAGTTGTCCCGCCTAGAAATCTTCCCTGCTACAAATGCAATGTATGAATTCTGACAGAAGGACTTAAAAATTAAACTATATGAAGACTAGAATGTCTGAAGTAGGCAAATAAAGTTGAATTCTTTAAAAAAATATCTGTTCTTTTTAAAAATTAAGCACTATCCCTCTCCCCAATTAAAAATCGTAGCTCATTTAATATAAGTCTTCTATGATTATAGAAGTAAAATTAAGTTGACTCGTATAAATGTAGTGTGCAATAATTAATAATTTTTTATAAACATAAATAAATAAGTAGTTAAAAATAGAGTGGGTGCTATGAATTTTCAAGTGAATATTTTTATATGCGTGTCTGTTGCATGAATCTCTGAACTGATTGTGAAATGTTTGAATTTATATTGCGTTTTTTAAAGCAAAATAAAATTTTACGTAACTGTAATAAAATACAAGGTTAAGATTTATGTTTTCTTTTGTAGTCTACATATTTTTTACGATTCAACGTACAAATAAACTCATTTCAGTGTGCTCATCAGAAAATTTTTAACTGAAAATAAGACTAAATTTGTAGTTTCTGCTCTTGAAGAACAAATGCATGAATTAAAATTTGTTTGAATGTTTCCATAAAAAAACTTTATTTCAGATCTTCTTACTCTTCAAGGAAAGTCTTTCCGGTGTCCCTCGCCGACTTGATTGTCCCTGATATATGTTGCAGTACTCGAAAAATTAAGCGACACGTATTTAGTTAGGTAAAAGGTAGTTCAGAAAGAATAGATTTAATTAATGTCCAGCTAATGGGAAACGCTGAACTTTATCATCAGCTTACCACAAAGAAAACACATTATCTCAATGAAAGAGCAATGCTAAGAATCTGCAAATTCTCAACTAACAAGAGTGAAGACACCGCATGATCATAAATCATAAAGTTTTACTATTTACAATGTAATGAATCTTGATCCTTAAGAGATACATTAAGATAGTAACAAATGGTGATTGAGGTTCTGGATTGTCGGCGATTGTAGTGGAATAACCCTGGTCTGGTAACCCTGTAAGACCCTGAATGATAATTAGTCCGCGCAAGAAGAGTCCTTTCGCTCTCTAGGTATAAACGATCTGAAACAATCGCGGGAGGCGTTCCTAAGTCTCAAGAGTGTGGTATATGCTATGGTGTTGTATGGTGAACCTTTTAGCTCGCGACCACAGAGACACATGAAAGACGAAAGACATCTTACTTCAGCTGTGGCTAAGGTCATCCCCTTACACGAAGGGAAGGCCAGAGGATTAGGTTCTAACCTCCATACGAGTAGTTGACTTAGCAGGTTCAACGGGCTAACCTTGGCGATGATTAGAAAGCAAAAGGTCCCCCGTCGTTTGCACATCGGATCACGACTCGTCCTCGCTCCTGCAACCTGAGCGATCCTGTATTATAGAAGCTACATTCGCTCCTATAAGATACCTACTACACACAATACACATATGTATTATAGTATCGAGATCTATCACACTGCAGGTGCAGCTTCTGCTGAACTGACTCTCGATAGCGTCTACCGATTCTTTAACACGATCGTATCCCGAGAATCTCGCGTTCTAATTGGCTCGGCGAATTAAAGACATCCTTGTATCTCGAGATCTTCGGGTTTCTCAGGACTTGCGACCTCTGGCCGAATATAGTGATGCAGCCTAAGTTCATCTAGACCCTCTGAACCCTTTAGAAATTTCAACTGGGGTCGTTCAGGAAAATTAAGTAGCAGATTGTTGTCTGAAAATGAAGAATATATGAAACATACCTATATACTTTCCAGGCTTAATAAATTCGGAATGTACTGGACATGAAATCAACAAATGCGATAAAATCTTTTAAAAACTTTAATTGAGATTGTACCCGTTAATGGGCAGAAAGCTTCACAACCCCATATACAAAAAAGATATGACGATGTATACATTTTTCATTTCTTCGAGAATGCACTTTCTACCTTTACGCTAATAAAAAAAAATCGGCTATCGTATATCGCTCGTTGGACATTCGTGCCTTGCCAACCTGTTTTGTCAACGTCACCTTTCCACTGTGTTTCTCTCGGTCTCTCTCCGGTTTCTTTCCCCTTCTTCGATGCTCCTCTTTCCTTGCGTTTCATCTCTCTTGCTCTTTCAATTTTTGTAAGCTGATCGATAAGGTGGTCCAGGAAGTTACTCGAAGCCCTCCATTCCGAAAATGATGACCAAGAAGCATCTTTGCAAGATCGTCCATACACAAACGAGGCGATTTAAATGTATCGAGGATCGCCCTTCATACAACCACGATCACGATCGGTTGCGATCACGCCTCCACCCGCATTCCGTCCTTGGTGCACATTTCGAGTCACGTGTTCTTCTTATCGGTATAAGAGACTATCGATCTGAAACTGGATTGTTACCGGGTGGTAGATTTAAATTGGTATTGAATGTGCACCGACTAAATGGCTCTTGAGATTTCAATTATTCCGCGGAAAGTTAGATCGCTTGATTGTTGTGTTAAGAGAAATATGTTAATGGGAGAGTTTATGGATATTAGCTTGAATTTTATCAATTTTAACAAAATGCAAAAATAAACTGGCTCGATGACTTAAACATTGAGTGGGTTGGCTAGTATACTTTAGTCGAACTAATTTATTTTTATTGTGTCAGAAAACGTGATCTCTAAATTTAAATCTGTGAAATTCCATTGATTCAAATCTATGGGTTTCTAAGTATTTAGAACTCCATTGTAATTTTCTTACGTAAGATATTACATATTAATATTGGTATATATATATATATGAAAAAATGTTTTCAGTGGTCACAAATTTGTTCTTCAGTTTTTTAAAACATATTTTCAAACTTCTTTACATTTTAGCAATCCCCTTGGAAATCCTTAAAAAAGAAAACTTTAAAATCTCCTCGATGCATAGTAGTTTTTTTAAATCATTAAAAATTTGTTTAAATCCTTTGAAATCTTATTGAAATACCTTAAAATCCTTTTAAATGCTTTAAAATCACTTAAAATATTTAGAAACGCCTCCAAATTCTATAAGATTAAATTAAATCTTTTAAAAATATAATAATAATAATTCTGAATTCGAAGTTAATTAAAATATCTAGATCGCTCCGTGTTGGCGATCTATGACAGGACCAAACCACAAATGAAACGCTTAACCCGACCAGAGCCTAACTTGCCGACGGACTTGGTCTCAGCTTGGCTTTATTTATTTTTTTAATCTCAGCCACATTAAAATTATAAATTGTTTTTTAAAATTTTTTAAATAGTAGAAAAATTGATAAGGGTAAACTTTTTTATTTAAAAGAAACATTTCAAGTATAAACTATACCGGATTATTATTCGTCGCCACCCTCATCTTTCGTTTGCAGTAAAAAAGAGCAACTCGATCTTACCTAACGATTAGAGTGCGTGAGTAAGTAATTAAAGACTTTCTCCTCGGAAACATTCTTTGCGATCTTTCTTCTTCTAATTCAAGAAAAATGTGAAACAACTGCATAGTAGAGAATCTCAGTACCGCTAAACACCAACCGATCGCTAAATCGCAGACAAATACAATCTATAATTACCATCAATTTAATCCACGTCTGGTCGATTCGTAATCGAGACCGGGAAGTTACGATCGCGTGGAAACAAAGATGCTGCAGAGATGTTAATTCACGATCCGCGAGACGCACTGGTGCGATAAAATAAGGTGGGTCCGATGATTGGTCAGATCGTCTCGCTGAAATTAAATTCGACGTTGGATTAGTCGGGGATCCCCGAGAGGTAGACGTGAGGCCTAGAGGGTTAAGATAAATTTTATCAGATACGGTTTTCTTACGTCGAAGAGATCAAGAGAAAAGAATCCACCTGTCGACACGGGCCGTTTTATCTGATGCACGACTCGAGATTTGATTTAATAAGACCACCTCGATGACGTAATCTTGACTTGCCGTCAAAAGTCGAGAATCAGAACTACTATGCATTTTTTTCTCCTTCTAATGCTCATCTAGGAAAGTAAAAATTTCGGTTTTTTTTCTGGAGTTTGGCTCTTTATTGATTTTCTCTAAACTGAATTCGTTTAGAAACAACTTTACGAACCTTTTCAATAGACAACATGGAAATCGCATATCTTATAGAACGTAAAAATTCGGACGAGGAGTATCTTGGGCGCAAGAGCTCTGCTCGTCCTTTCATTCGATTCCTAGATTCGTGACTAGATCGAACCAAGAATGCATTGTCCGGGGACACGCGTCTCATTTGAATTCCGTTTGAGTATCGTTCACTTTTATCGAAGGACCGGGTATGTATACCTACCTGAGTACTTCGTAACTTTTACCAGTACGGTATGGGACATTAATGACGGTGACTGTCGAGATCGTGGAAAAGAGGGTACCTTTTATTTCCAATGACTCTGACCGGGATTTATAAAGGAAAGGCGGCCTTAATCGTCGCTTATAAAGGTGAATTCTCCGGAAAAAATATATTTTATCGCGATATCGCGCTCACGACCGATCGTCCCTCCCCCCCACCCCGAGCCTTTGTTTTTCCATGCACGCGGTTATATATGGATATATGTAAAACGAGAATTTCGATTCCTGCTTCTTGCTTTCAATTTTATCACTTCGTTGTCCCATAAGAGCAAAACCCACGCCGGAAGGCTCCGCTTCAAATCACGAATTTTCAATAATCCTAAGTAACTCGTTCTTTGTAAAAGAATGTGATGCAACAACTTTTCTAACTTTCAAAAATAAACCTCCTATTCCCTCTTTTCGTTGAGACTCCATGAAACCACGAGTTCACTTATGAACTTATTCCAGCATCAAACTCTTTTGTCTGCTAAACTCATGGGTGTCCATTACGTAACTTTTCTCACTTCTCAGTTCTCACATCTCACTTCCTAAATATTCACTCTCTCATAATAAGAGATTAAGTATAAAATATCTGATAAAGCTGAATCTTTGCTCAACATTTTTAAAAATTTTAATGACACTTAAGAAGTGAGAAGTAAGAAAAAATACGTAATCGACCCCCTGCTGAACATTAAAACTGGAAATCTTTATCTAAACGATATTTAATCAAAGAGAAATTTCCAATACAATTTATCTTGACATCTTCGAATAAACAAAATTATTATTTCACTCTCAGAACAAAAGCAGCATAAGCCTTTGATACGAGTCAATTCGAATAAATATCATTGGAATGTCTAATATATCTTCTTTCATTCTCGACGACATTATTCCCATATATTTATGCATTGCACATTCAATAAAAATACATTGTCATAACTGTCGACCATCGTAAAATTGCCAATTACAATGGAATCAATATCCTAAGTGAATTGTACATTACCGACGATCCTTGGTTCGATTTTTCAGCTTTAGAGTACAGGATTCGTTCGAAACAATGAGCTGCTGAAAGGGAGAAACTACCGTCCACGTATACCAAGCCCACGTTCCAAGTTACTTCCACAAATGTCAGACTCTGACCTTGTCAGTGTATGATCGGCGAAGCGGAGGCTGAAAGTGTTCTGAGAGTAAGCCATCCGGTCGATGGCGATCAAATGCAAAATGCCATAACGAAACTGAAAGGTGGCACGATTTGTCGATTGGATTACATCTTTTCTATTGTTTTTCACATCCTTGATAACCTGCTGCTCTATTCTATAACCAAGGCTTCAAACAGTAAAAGGAAGGTATGCGAAAAATTAATTTCAAGCGCGCAATAATAAGACAATATATGATAATAATATAACAATATGATAAAACCAAACACCGCAAAACAACATTCTATACCAATTAAAAGAAGAAAAATTATTTCGGCTAATTAATTGTTCCAAAAGTGAAATAATTGTAAATAGAAAAAGTAACGTACAGGTTGTCCATAAATATATTAGGATAAAAAGAATAACAATTAAAAGTCGAATAATAAAATTAAAGTAAGTATACCAAATTTGCAATCTCTCTTCCTGTCAGAGAAATAATTGTGATTGAAAAAGCCGGAAAATATGTAACATTCCGTCCAGCAGAGGCGCTGAAATCAGGTTTTGTAGCATTATCACTGTAGGAATTATTCTGGAAAACCACAATCAATCCAAGTCGGGTTCCCATCTATGGAAATAATAGCAAAATATTTTTGGCAATATATTTATAGACACCTTGTAAGTGATTGAGCAAGACTTAAAATCACTCCTTTCAATGGATCCAAATTGAAAAAATTAATATGATCAAACTTGCGTGTCATTTAACCTAATGGGCAAACTATAATAACGGGCTCGATGACAAAAAGTTTGAGGTCTTGATCACAATTTCGAGGATAGGAAAAGTCTCATCTGGAAAGAGATCCAGAGATCCGTTCCTGATGAGCTGTTACGGCCTCTTGGACAAGATTACAGGGCTAGTAATTAATATACTCGTATTGAGCCATAATTAATATATTGGTCGGTCCTAAGACGTAGTATGTTATTACGGGCGACTTCGCAAGATCCGACTTTCTTTACTTTTTTGCTTCTTTTTCCTTGCAGCGACAGATTCAGGCCCCACGCATATTCCTTCCGCCTCGCACGAGATTTTTATCGACGATTATTCGCGCCCCAAGTGTAGCGAGTTCACGACGATTTGCCGCTTTCGCCGAAGAAGTTAATTCTCCGGGACGTGCCTCACTTTCGCGGTGCTTCATACACTGCAATTAATAACAATTAATCGTTTGACGACTCGAGAGCGAATAATCGTATTGAGGGCGAGACGATAAGACGAATTTGAACTTATTAGACATGAGGATTAATGTGTATTTAATTTGTAGAGAGTAGGTGCAGATAATTTATTAATTATTGTGGTGCCATATAAAAATTAGTAATCACGTGCTGACAGTGAATTCGATTTTAATTTAGAAAGAAATTATATACTTTTTAATGCTTCAAAATTCACTCACTCACAATTCGCCTATATTTATAATTAATACTTGTTGGTATACTGTCTGGTCGGTGCTTAAACTTTTTTTTTAATAATTACGTCAGTCCTCTCTATTTATAGTATTGCTCGCTTTTAACCTCTCCATCATCCGAGCAGGATGTCGAAACAGCATCAGGATCATACATGCAAGATCTTAATGTGTTTCAGCGAGAGCAAAGAGCAGTCTGGGTGATAGTGATGCATTAGATGAGGTGAAGATCGCAATTAAGGATGGACTTTATGAAGTCAACATCACGACAAAGAATTAGGTGAATATTGACGCAGATAAATTAATTTTAATTACGCTTTTCGAGATGTCTCATTCATGCTATTAAAATAACTTTCATCTTGGCAAACTAAATGTCCGAGTCTTTATTATTGCTGGCTCCTTTGAAGTTTTGTTTAGGAAAAAAAAAACATTTAGTTTAGAATGGTTCAATATTTATCATGTAACGTCTAAAAATAATCCCTAAATCTATTTCCCTAACATTTCTCTTTTGTACGAGCCCTATGGCACATGTTCCTTATACTAGAGGTCACTGAGAGTTGAGTTGTTGATGAAACTGTATCAAGACATAACGTGAAAAATCAGAGCACTAGACAACATTCACAGATTCAACTGATATTTAACTAAAGTACAGATTGATACAGACTTCTACCTAACCGAAAGGTTTTTTTTTTACTTACAAAGTGGTATTGGGATCACGACGATGGATTACTTTATTTGGGCTACGTGACTGCATGAAATTTGATCACCTTTTATAATAAAATGTTGCCATGGGGGCGACTAAGAGAAGACTTTTACTGCTAAAAGTATCGGAAGAGAGGAAGTGGTCAGCGGGATTGGGTAAAAGTAGAGTGAGATTTGAGTGGAAAGACGTTACGTATTGGGTTTTGATTGATAGGTCGGTTCGGACCCAAGAGAGAAATAAATTAATAAGCCACGGGGTCGTGACAATCAAGATAAAGAGTGTTAAATTCCATACTTAGTTTTTGACATCAATTGCTCCGTTATATTTCTTTAAAAGACTAACTTTCCTGAATGGGAAGAGGCATTTGAAATCACCTATTTCCATCAAGCTTAGCATTATTGATTACAGATTCGAAAAGGATATTTTTGCCTCAGTATCGTGAAATACGTATCACGATTTTTTTATCCATCGCCCTCTCCCTCTTTTCCTGGTCTTTTCTTTTCCCTTCAGCGTCCATTTTACTCTTTCTATCCCTTTTTCTCTTTTTCTTCGGGAAACTAGTGTGCCGCATGCTTTGAGAGAAGCCGGCCTGCTGCTGCTGTTGCCGCAACCTGAGTGATATAAAACCGGCATCAAGAATAAATACTCCATTGCGGGAGTCCCGGCCCTAAATATTCATGGTCTTATAACCCCGGTTGTGGCCGTAAGGGACGTCACGATTACCACTGCTTCTTTCATGGTACTATCATCGCTACTATACAAGCTACATGAAAACAGCATATGTGTTCTACCTGTTAATCCTACACTACCACCTACTGAGTGTGTTATTGTGGAACATTTTTCTACCTCGACTATATATGATGCGGCATATGGTGAGACATAACAGGGAAAACCAGGATTAGGATGAAATATTAATGAATCATCCACAAATTATTCAACATTCTTGAGGTTGTTCGATTTGAAACTTTATTCTAGATAAAATATACTGTCTTATAGTAAACTAGTAAACTAAATTTGAAAATAGTTTTTAGTTTACTTATTACAGTTTATTTTAAGTGAAAATATCTTGCTATATTGTTTTAGAGGAATGGACGTTGTAAAATTCCGAAAATCTGTTTCAAGCAGTTCGTGGATGACCCCTAATTCATTCGACGAAACTTGTTCACGAATCGTAATGGCTCGGTTGAATCATAAGGTGTAATTGATTACACCTATCCTCCTTTGAAGAATTCCCGGTTATTTCGTCCAAAGGCGTATAACGGTCGTGAGCTGCTTTATATTCACAGATATTAAGTCCCCTAAAAAAACAGTAATAACATCAGATCATCGAAATTTATCGCTCGCATTAGTATTAGACAATTATTGGTCGATATTATGGCTGAGTAATCCAAACCTTGTATTTAATATATCTTCTATCTGAAAAAAAATCTCGAGAGCCTGAAGAAAAGTCATATTTAAAAAATTTGCATTTGATAGCTCTTATGTGCTTGATATGGAAAAAGATAAAAATAAAGGTACTGAATTATACATCCTTTTAGTTCACTCTGAACTCGATAAAACGGTAAATGGTGGCAAACCATCATCGTCGAACTGCTATATTTGTGTGTCTGCGTTTAATTGACATTTTATGTAAAATAAAGGTTCAAATTATTTGTGTATTACGAGCGAACCAGGACTGAAAATAGTATTATACTTTATAGTATTATATCGTCGTATTCACCTATCATAAAATTCTAAATTCATATAAGGAGTTCTTCAAAAATTAAAGCCTCTAAATAAATTTTAATTCCATTTTATTGCATCGCTATTTAAATAATGAAATTAGTTATGAATGGATTTAACTTTTGGATTCGTTCGAAAAACAATTGGGTTTCGGACACATTTAAAAAGCCTTTGAAATTCATTAAAATACCTTGAAATCAAGAAGTTTTAAATTTTAATACTATGAAGTTTCCATAAATCACTTTTGAAACATGAAGTATGTGAAATACCTTGAAGTTCCTGAAATAAATCGTGATAAAAATAATATTTTGTTGATATTCTTAATCCAATAACAATATGTGTCAAAATGCTCGCCTAAAAGTTTGACCAATGGGAGAATTTCGCAAATATGACCTTTTGGTAACACTGCCGCCATTCTCACGTTTTATGGCGTATTCAGAGTAATTTTCCGGGACATTGTATACTGAATGGCGTTGAGTTCTAAAGTCGAATTTCAATAAAAACTCAGGGTTATAACTCACGAGACTTTTATTACGTGTTTATTGAGGCTCATCGTGTTACAATCACAGCCACTGCTTGCAATGTAGCGTTGTAGCGAACGCCCGTAGAGCACTGGTTATAAAATGAAATCACTAGGCTGGCTGAGGTACAAGGTCAGGTAAAACATGGTTCTGCGGCATCAAAGGGTAAGTGGCACACAGGCGTTGACTTCCGCTTCTTTTGAACAGTGACTAGCGGCAACTTTAACGAGTAGCAATGAACAAATACGTCTAAACGATTACTTGACACGCGGTTCATTAGGCTCGGCAGGTTAATAATTATCTTTTTCTTTCGACTGATTGGCGACATTACTCCAGAGTCAATGTCCTTCGACGCACCCTCTACTTCGTGGCAGAAGATTTCTTCGACATTGCGATCCACGTCCTTGAGAAAGAGTCTTTCCAGGCACGATCAATTGCAAAGAATCGTTCCAAGATCGGCTAAGATCGCAGAACGATTATCCATCTTCTCTACATTTCCTACTTTGAAATTGCATTCTCAACATGTTGGGTAATCTTTCTTCGAATTAATAAAATTTCCATTTAATCTACTATTGTATTTTACGATTTATTATTGCCGTAATAATACTCAATTTTGAAACTCATAAAAAAAATAATTTTATTTCCATTGCACAATCAGGGATTTTAAAGAGGTAAAAATTGTATTTTATTGCCTTAATTATTCCATTATTTATCTAATAAAAAAATAGAACAATAGTCTCAAGATCAAATTTATTCCCTTATTTGCGACAGTTCTTTAGTCTATACCTTTAATAATCTAATTTTTATCGAAAATTAATGCTTTTGGAGGAAGAATGTATCGAATATAAAAGATGTATTTTTTCAAACTTCACAACTTTTATTTAAAACTTGTTTCCGCAGAGATAATAAAAATGCTCCATATTCTTAGACCTTTTTTAAATTTCAAGCTAGAAGAGGGAAGAGTTCTTGGCGACTAATGTGGGTTCATCCGTTAGCGAGCAAAGAGAAGAGATTAAGGCAATAGTGGCCTCGACATTATGTAAGTTCGCCTGGTTAAACTCGAAGATGGTAGAATTGGTTACATTAGCCGTATTGAAAGGATTGACAATCAAGAATTTTTTTCCTTCTTCCAGATTTTAGTGGATTTTAGTTAAATTAAATGCATTCAATTTATTTTGAAAACTTATAAGATAGTGCATCCAGATTATTCAGAGAACTTTTATTTTATATCTAAATAACATTAAATCTCATTACTTCCTGGTTGTTTTTCTAGTATCTCTAAAGTTTGTAGAAATGTACTATCAATAGACTTATTATCGCGTGCTACTTGTAATTAATTGTTATAAAGAATCCTTGTGGTGTGAGGAAACAATGAAAATCCTGATTTAATCTTCATCTAATCTGGAATCGTAACTCGTATCTGTTATCCGCTATATTAGCGCGTGACTATCCTAGCTTCCTACATTCTCTGAGATGAACTTTCCCGAGTAATGGCGGGATAAACTTATGGAAATACGACATTTCAAATTGCTAATAGCGCACTGCCAACAAGCGACGAAAGAGCGAACAAGCTCTCCAGCCGATTTTTTCATGCTTTTACCGTATAAATTATATGCTACACTGAGCAGAAGTCACGGATCAGACGACAATTCATTACAAAATTTTACAAGCTTTGTTTTACTAGATGCTTGGATATGGTAATGATCGTAATCACGATTGTGATCGTAGTCCATGATTTCGATCTTCTTAATATTTGCACTACTAATGGCTTAATAAGAATGAAACGTACCTTTCTTGGCTTACAATGTGAAATCAATAAAGTAAATAATATATCTGAAAATTATCCAATAAGGTCAGATTTCTTTCTTATACCTCTGAACGAAGCGTATCCTCAATATATTTACCAATAATCAGAGTCCAAAAAAGAATGAATTGAAGAATAAATTTCGTAGCAAGATGAAGAAATCGGCCCTACGTAAATTTGAGTCCAGTGGGCATCACCATTAACTGTTTCAATGCTTTTAAGTATTCAATGGTCTTAAGCTGATAATATAGTGAACAGATCCTCCACTATAAGCGACATTCGGTGATACACATTTATAAATTTTACAGATTACGTGCCAAGTGTTTTTTATGTGGCAACGAACTTTCTAAAAGGTCCTGAGGACAGAGAGAAATTCCGTTATTTGCAAGCAGAAAGATGTCCAAAGTGTCATTCAGATGAAAATAAACTAAAGACAATCCAAAGAAATCTGCACTCGAGGATCATTAATCTTCCAGCTTTATGTTATTCTCTTTTAAAGCAGGTTGGTAGGCTTATCGGATCCCTGTTATGTGTTTTGCAACCTTGATTTTCAGTTCCAACGATATTTTTAACTTTCGTTTTTAACTGCTTTTTATAGTCTTTAAACATACATTCTAATACGCTTTTTTAGTTTGGAAAGATGTTGAGATTCTTAATAATAAAGAAAATATATAATCTGGTAGTTTTAAAAAGTAATGACTCTTACCTGCTTGATTGTTGTCAATTAAATGAAATTTACGCATCTTCGATGCGTATAAGATAAATAAGAACTTCACCATAATAATGACGCAGTTTCACAAGTTCTAACATCGCGCGAATTTATAAATCTTTGCAAATAAAGGAAGATCTAGCGCGTAATGAATTCTCATTAAAAACTAACTATGTGCGTTGTCAATTCGTTTGAGTTCCTCGATATTCTCAGGATTCTATTATTTCATGAACAAGGTAATTCGTCTTTGCCTGCAGCTATTATCATTGTTATTAGAGGCTCATGTCGCAAGATCACGATCGGCGACCACTAAAGCGTAAGTACGAGATCGATAATGAAAAAACGGACCAATCGTCATCATCTGTTTATCGACGAGAGTCGACTTTATAGTGCACAGACTGAACAAGAAAGTATTCGTTCTCTCTTTACTTGTTCGACCGATGATGCCGGCCAAGGCCGTGGTGAGCGCACATAGATGAAAAAAAATTCAACAAACGCACAAACACACTGAACGCTAAGCTGCTCTTATGGATCAACCTCGAACCTGGGCCATCCGCGGATGATCCTACATGTTGATCCTGGGTCACGCTACCTGATCACCTCACGATCGATTGCGCAATGTAGCTGCCGATCTTGCCACAAGAAAGATGAGATGATGCTCTACCGTTAATAACTCGCAAATTGGTGGCAAGGTCACCCTCTACTTTACGCACCTAATTCCGGGTCAATTACTTTTTAGTTCAAAAGTTTCCAGCATCATGTTTTATTTACGAGATGGCAGATTAGAAAAATATTTCAATTTTACACTGAAAACAATTTGGCTAGGCCAGAATCCTCGAAAGATTACATTCTAACGTTGTAACGTGTATTTTTGACACTAAAATGGTCAATTTTGACAGTGATGTACATAAAGATTTTCTAATACTGAAACTTCAGCCCACTCTAAAAAGAATAAACTGGCTGTGAAGTTGTATCAGTTTTTGTGCTCATTCAATGAGCATGAGCACTGTGCTTCCTGGTAAGCAAACATTATTAGCTTCCTCATAAAGGAAGCATTAAGTAATTATTGTATATATTCTTTTTTATTTAAAAATAAATATTTATTGCGAACAATAATTTTCACATTGTAAATACTTACTGCTCCAACAGTAAGTGCAGGTCGATTTTGACATATTCAAAACGTCATGAACCAAGCTTAGACATATGGTAAACAAACCAATTCAGGGTGCCGCAGATATCATAGATCGTGGAAACACTGATATAAAATTGTAAAAATAACAAACAATTAGTAATGTTTCCTGCTTTATGTGAATTTTAAGAGATATTTTCGTGAAATTTGAAGGGAT
>JAUESI010000008.1:1774902-1795944 GCA_032275145.1 Synergus laeviventris | reverse complement strand
AAGATTTAAATCGTTGTGGAATTTCCAGAAATTTTAAGAGATTTTGGCGAATTTTGTAGATTTTGAAGAAGTTCCTAGGAATTTAAAGAAATGTTTAAGTATTTAAAAAAATGTTAAGCGACATTAAATGTTGTCCTTAAATTTTAAAAGAGCAATGTCCAACATGTTTTTGGTTAATATTTTCAATCGATGTCAAATAAGTTTATATATAGTTATTTCGTAAATGAATATTGAACAAAATTACTTTTTCTCTTATTCCTTCGAAATCTTTTGAAATCCTTTAAAACCCCTTGAGATTTTTTAAAATCCATTAAGTCTTAATATCCTTTACATTCCTTTAAATTCCATTTCAAATTTTTTGAAATTGCCCAAAATCGCTTGAAATCACTTAAAAGATTGAGAAATTCTTTCAATTCTTTGAAACTTTGTATTCTTTAAATTACTGTATATTCATTTGAATCCTTTGAAACTCTTCTTAAATCTTTTGAAATCTATGCAATACTATTAATTTAAATTATTTTACTAAACATCTGCAAACCCTATAAATATTGGCACTGGATATTAAAATCTACAAAATAATAGAATAAGTAGCATAAAAGAATAAAAAAATTGTTTCTGCTTTCCTATTAATTTTTTGTTTGTTCATACTAATAATATTTAAAAATGAAATTAACGACACAACTTGGAGGAAAATATGTGAATATTGATTCATCTCTTTCACTTTACAGTCAATTATTTCTTCGATAATAAATATTTTTCTTAGTGAGCACATATTTTTTTGTAAATAATTCTCAGAGATGAGCAAAGTCGTAAATTGCAAGACTACAGTTGCCTGGATTCTCATGTGTTAATATTCTTTTGTCAGAAGGTCAAAAACTGACTCCTCGGTTAACAACGTCTTCATTGCGCGTAAATATAATTAAATCGTGCGTATATTCGTGAGGGTCAGTGATTGCATTCAACTCCAAGTCCCGTTGAACCCTTGACCTGACTTAGGATGTACACTGTACAGTCACGTCTATACATTTAAAGGACGGCAGTGTCTTATTTGCCTAGGGCGTTGGAATAGTTTCTAGATGTTCCTGTTGGCTTTTCGCTCATCTTTGACAATCCGGATTCAGACAAATGTTCGAACGATGACAGAGCGTATATGTGCACTTTTTTGCTTTGATTTATTTAACGTTCTTCAACGTCTCATTTGCTGTCTTGTATGCAAATTACATTTTTATTTTCTTTATGGAAGTTCACGCTCTTTTCAAATGACGGCGATTGAAGTGTCTGATGATCACTAAGAAAAAAAATGTATTTTAGCCATCACTACAGAAATGTTTTTCTGGTTCAGGAAGTCACAGAATGTTACACAAATCTAATACCTTCTCTGATGAGAACGTAAAAAGATCGATTTATTGCAGGCATCACATATGGTATTTTGATAATGTATAAACAATAACGGTAAGGCGCGCGTTGAAAATTTTTAAGAGTAATGTTAACTGCTACATTTGAGTGGGAACGTGCCGTGCTGGAATAATAAATGGAAATAATAATATATTACTTTGAGTTAGAATGGTGGAAGTAGGACAGTAAATATTTAGATAGATGTTCCAGAATGCAGTATAGAACATATTAAATTTTGATGAATTACTTTCAGGAATTATAATTTTACACTGTACGTTGGTTTTATTACACAGGAAGGACACATCGTAAGGTATAATATTGTGGGAAAGACAACTGAGACTTGGGTGAAAATAACGGCTTATAAATCACGCAAATATTATGGACCATAAATGTAATGCAGTTGCAGAACAAAAGCCTCTTACTCTGATCGGTTAGAACAGAAATCTCCTTCCTATGAACATCGCGCAGTTTTGATGGCGTTGCAACGTCTAGGTATGAAGTAAAAATTACAGTAAAAGCTTGTAATTAACTTGAAAAGTTATCATCTAAGGAAAATCTCACAAAAGTCGATTGTTACGTTAATTTAAAGAGGAAGAATTGTCTTCCGTTTATTTTTGCTTCATAAACAAGAATTCTTATTTTTCAACTTAGAAGATAGTTAAAGAGATTGACAGAAATGAAGAGAAGAGTAAAAAACTTTGATGAGCCAGTGATCAGCAAAAAATTGTTTTGCAATTACGTAGGCGGTTGAATAGTTATAACAAGGTGAACGGAATGGGATAATGATGAGGAAGGCTTCATAACTGTGGCTATTAATGACATTAAAAGGTCCTGAAGTAAATTAATTTCCTCTAAGCACGATCGAAACGAATTCGAGGCTAGCAGAATGGAAATCGTGACGAGAGCTTAATGACGGTGATCTGAGAAGTCGCGGGCATCAAAGCCTCATTGTATTTCATCGAGACGACTCTCGGCTAAAGATGATAAAAAAAAGAAGAAACAAGTGGAAGAAAGCATTGAGAGTCGAGCGTTGAGCGTCACCTGCGCTTTGTGGCGATAATGTCTGCGACTGTATCATGAAACTGCTAACTTCTGATAAGATCTTAAAGATCAGACAGGTAAGAGTAGTTGCACCCCCATAAGATAGTCTCACACAGGTCGATGTATAGAAATTCTTATGGTTTCAGGCACATTGCACCATAATATTATTAGATAAACGACGCATCGCTAGATAGTGTGTGCTTGTATATGGTTTACATAAGTCGTCAAACGCTCGTGCCACGTCTACATAGAAAAAACAAAGTGTGCAATTTTGATGGGGTTCTGTCGGGGCCCTGGTCAGTTCTCCCTGGTTCAAGTAATTTTAGAGAATTTTCAAGGAATTCTAAATAAATTTTTCATTTTTCCTTTAGGTTTTTTTGGGGCTTAGCATACTACTGCTAAGTAATTCCCTCGTTTCTCTAGGCGCCTCCCAGCTTCTTCGGGTTTTGATCAGGCATTTCTCCAATCCCCTCCCTGGCTTGGGAGGAACTTCCTTCTTCGACCTCCTGTCTTCTATCTTTGACGGGGATCCTTTCCCCGGAATTGAGAGAACTTCCTGGTGATGACCCCTGGGAGTAGAGGCCTTGGATTGTTTATAGAGGCGTTCTGAATAGTGGGGTAGGGCGAATATTGGCCCGAGGTTGACGGTTGGTCCTCCGGTGTTGGAACTGTTCTGTAGCCTGGGCATGGTTTCCTGGCAGGAGGCGGAAGGGTTGGGATAAGTTCCTCTAACCCCAATCGTTTCAGCAACCAGACAGCGCTGCCATGATTAGAGGAGGTCCTCTCGTTGAAAGTTGTAAGGAAAATGGGAATCCAGTGAAAGACGAAAGAATTGCCTAGAAATGAAAATCTTTCGTTTTTTTTATGTTCGCGGATTGAGAAATTGCTTTAAATGTCTAATTATTAAAAATTATGAAAAAAAATGTTAACATATGAAATGTAGTTTAATAATGATTTTCGCGAAAAGCTATTTAAAGTTCATAGAAATATATCCGTGTTTATCAACAATATATGCATTCTTTAATTTTCCAATGTACAAATATAACCATCTTTTATATTTTCATAAATAATTAGTTGTGAAAAATGTTGGGAATCTCCTATTTTTACGCGTCGTGTAGTTTTGACTTGAAATACTCTTCGGACTTCTCTATTTCACTATCAACAATATCTCGTTTTTATTACATTATTTTAAGTTTAGAATACAAATACAAGTGTGTTATTAATGAAAGATTACCATTATATTACAAAGCTATTTCACAAACCGTTCAACAAATACGAAGTGACAGTCATACCAACCTTATAGACATTATATTTTGATAGATTCTTTTTGATCATATGGAACATATTTTCTCATATAAAGGTATAGCAATTCTTGCTTTATTACTATGAAGCTAGAGAGCCTAGCTCAGAGTCCTTTACTCTGAGTTTTAAAAGTAAATATTTTCCCAAGCATAAAACGTGGCATAAATTACAGTTTACGTGAATCATCCCTCCGACACACGATCTTCTAGGTGGCGCCAAGCCATGGCGTCGTCTGACCGAAAACGTTATTACTACTTCATCGCATTTACACCAAAAGGTCCATTACACAGTATAGGATAAGACACGCAAGTCAGTGTACTAACTCATATTTTACTATCGTAAGGCCTCGAAAGCATCAGCATATAATTGGCCGTTCGTCTATTCTGGAGTATTTTTCACCAAAATCATTAAATACACGCACGTCTTCTTTCTACAGTAGTCGACCGAAGCCGGGAAACGTCTTCATCACGTCTTTGCGCTTTCGGCTAGCCACGTACGGTACATATATTTGCTTTTCTATTAAGTGCTCGCATCGGAAAGATCTCCTCGAGCGCAAATACGAGAAGATCAATCCATCGATCGCAATCTTTCGCAATATCGTGAAGAAGATTGTATCCCCTTTATGAAGATTTGACACCGTAGCAAATGAGCAAATCGACGTGAAACTTTCAGCGCCAGCTAATGATTCAGATTATTGTCGTGCTTTCTAAATTTTTCTTTTATTCCATTTTCTACCTATATGCTATGTCGTGGTAAAAGATTCCTCTTCAATCACAGAACCTCATCGATAAAGTGGCCATTTCATGTCTCGCGTGAGGCGTAGAGATAGATGAAATTTAAGATCTTTTCTTGGAGAGGAAAATAAATTTAATTAATTGCACTTCTTCTGCTCCGTTAAGGATAACATATGTGCACTTAATGAAAATTTAGTGTTCAGTATAGTCTTATAACCTTATGTAGTAGTTTCATTATCGTTGTTATATAAAAACAATCATTTTGCATTTTTTTTCGCTTGAGAATAACTACGTGGGCTTTTTAAATTATTGCGCAATATTATACGCGCGCGGAAAAAATTACAAATATTCAAATATAGAAAAGGTGTAAAAATAAACGAATTCACGGCATTTCAAGTAATATTAGGGATTTTACAATATTTTATGGGATAATAAGTGACTTTGAGGACATTCAACATATTTAAAGGACATCACGAAATTTAGAGAAATTTTACGAGATTTCAGGTGATTTCCAGAAATATTAAGCGATTTTAAGAAATTTGAAAGGATTCAAAATGTCACGAGATTTCTTACGGAATTTCAAATTAATTCATGAAATGTGTTGGGATTCTCGGATGTTTTAAGGAATTTTAGGATACTTTTTAGGATTTTAAGGGAAGTAAATTTATACATTTTTCATAGTTTTATGAGTAAAATAAGTATATAGTTAATCTAAAACGTTAATTGATCATAAAAATGTAGAATTACTATCTACACTTGCATAATTATCGTTTGAAAGTTTAACATTTAATAATAATCTATTTATAAAATTACAGATTACTCTTTAAATTATTTTAGCGCCAAAACTTTACCAACGGAGTAAAATTATAACTTTTATATATAGTGCTTTGAATAAAAATTACTTTTGAGCCAGACAAAGTTAATTTATTATAAAAATGATTATTTATTGTATTAATATACATTTGATGCACAGATATAATTGATCAGCTGCATCAATTCTAAATAATTATTAAAACACCAATATAGGATTCCAGCTTTTTACTTACAATTACTGCTAGAAGTCCAATTAACAAATAAAAACATCAGGTTCAAATTTTTAAACTTCAGAAAATGTAATAATTTCAAGAATTGCTATTCAAACCTAATTAAAAAGTTGACAAGTACATGAACATTGGTAATAAGATTTCATCCTCATTATACTTTCTATTGGTGAAATACCAATCATTACTATTTGTCCCGCATCGAAAGGTAAACTGCAATAAATGGTAATGAGTGGTAATAAATTTTCCAATGGAAATAATGATCTTTTCCAAAGGTCTTAACCGATGGGAACACGTTAGTAGCAAAATTTAGTGCTGCGGTTTTGTAAAATTGTATTGCAGCCGATAGCCATATTTGTTGTTTTTGTATTGCTTAAATGTGTACCTTTCAAAAACGTTATTACAGCTCACACATGGGAATACAAAATCTGCATATTGAGACGCTCTATTTATAATGAAAACTTTCATACCATCATTGTGTATTAACGGAAATGAATAATTCAAAAGCACGACAATGCACCACGTAGGATTTACGACAGTACAAGGTAATTACATACGGTGCTTACGTATACATACACCGAGAGTTCTATTCTGCTGTCCTCTTGTCTTCCTCATTTTTCTCCTTGCTTCTTGTACTATACGCTCCCTATAGTCCTCAGTTTTGTTGGCAGCACTTGTCTGGTTTCCACACTTACGACGTATTCGTGAGTGGTTTCTATCCATCGCTAGGCGCGAAGCAATTTTCCTGAAACCCCATTAACCCTTTGGTGGAGGATCGCTCACGGTACATAAGAAAAAGTGAAAGAGAAGTTGAACTTGTCGCTTCGTGTAGAACCTTCGTTTATATGGGAGACGCATTCTGCATATTTAATGCACACGAACATCATGCTCAGGCGGTTGGGACCCTGAGCTAGACTCTTTTAAAAAATCCCATGTAGGAAACTACATATGAAACTATATGAGAAACTGCATAGGAAACCATATGGGAAACTATAAAGGAAACTTTGTCATAATTTGAGCCCGGAGCCTATAGTTTCCTATATAGTTTCTGTCTCCCAATTCTTTTAAGTGGTTCTAAAAATTCTTAAATATTTTAAGTGTTAAAATAGAATTTGAAACAATTTTGGTTAATTGTATTATCATTCAGCCATAAAAGAGACATATAGCTAAGATTTACAAACCAAATTTTTTTTTAAATGGAATTTACAGTCACAGGTATTTCTCTTTTTATTAATATTTCTTACCTCTTTTAATGAATGCAATTCAATTAATGTTATAGGAATAATTGCATGAGAATGTTTCATTTTTATATGAAATCTGTAACATCATATAATGACTGCATAGAACATATATCATGTCTGAAAAACCTTGTAAGAATCTAATATTATAGTTACGCTAGTCGACTGGTCTTATAGAACAGAAATGAACGTACATAATGGCTCCTACACCATAGTAGATGTATGTAGCATGGCATGAAGAAGAATCAGGAATTGGATAATTGCGAACGCTTGAACCTGGACCACGCGTAACCCACGGATTCCATGGGAATGTTACGCTTTTCGACCATGAAATCACGTTTCTCATATCAAGTTACGCAACATGAACTTCGCACTTTTATTTAGAAAAGAGAATTCCTTAAATGCTATGAGAAACTTCCCACCATAATATTTTATTAACACAGTTTCAGGAAAAAAAGTACATTTTTATATATCTTTTTAAACCACACAGGCAATTAAAAATTACTTCTTCATGCATAATGTGACTCACTAACATTTTCGATGATTTAAATTCACGTGCATCTAAATTGTCATGCAGGAAATAAATAATTCGTAGAAATTCACTTTGATGGAGTGTATTATCATCCGTTCAGATCACGAAGGATGGATCGTGTCGCGAAAGATTTCTCCTCTTTTGGCGTTTGACATTTCAGAAAGCGAGGATTGAGGAGCTTAGAAAAGGAAAAGTGGAAGCCGAGAAAGGGCCACGTGGGTCCGGTTTTTCGCAACTTCGCAACAAACAACGGGACGATAGATCTTCTATTGGACGATTCAGTATTTCATTGAATTCTGTGTTGAAGTGCGACGCATCAGAGGAAAGCCTGCACGCAAGACAGCAGATTTCCGTGGGAGCAGACGTGATCGAAAAGCCAAACCACTACTCTATGGCGAACCGGTGAAACGAGCAAGCCGCCTAATGATTCGATTGCTGTATCGATTAGCGCCCGTTAAGAGCGATCGATTGCGTGTCTTGTCAAATTTGTCAACGGGTGCAAGCCAGCCACCGGCGTAACTTTTTTACCACCATTATCTATACTTTACTGTTTATCTTATTACGAGATGAACAATTACCTTTAAAAATAATTAGTTTGCAAGTTATTTTCAGACTCATGAAAGCCGTAAAAGGTTTTCATAAACCATTTTATGATCCGAGCTGTTAAAATTTATAAGCCGGAAAGCCTGTAACGCAGTGTGATGAAAAACTTGTCTCTCTTTCTATTCCTCGTCAAGTTGTCAAATTATCACACACCCCTGGCACTGATTTTCAAAGAAGATCAATCAACCTTTTTTAAGGTCATCGCGCTGTCACGGATCTACAGACGTCTCGCCGATAATGACGGAAAAACACGAGCGAGAAGAAAAAGTTGTTTGAAAGTAATCGATGAGTCTGCATCCACACGCATCAGCGTCTGCGTGAGTAACAGAGCAGTTCTTGGTGCAATTGTCGAGTCCCGTTAGAAAACAAATTCACCTTCATGCTATATTGACACATTACGTCCCTATTTGTTTCTCAACTATTCTTTAGAAATGAGAAACATATATTTTCGTTACATTATAGTTATTTTTACTTGATATATCCTGAAGTAACTTTCCGTACAGAAATTGCATTATTTAATTCTCTTTAAAATGAAGTTCTGACGAGAACCTGGTTGGGATTGCTATTTCATTGTCAAAAAATGGTTACAAATAAATCATGCAAAGTATTGCCTCCTATAATGCTGAAGCAAGCTCTTTTTGTGTTTGGCACGGATTATCATCGAGCAATGCCTCCAATTCAGCGTCTTCAAAGGTTTTTGGCCTTCCTTCTTTTTGGAGCTCTCGATGCGCTTCAGCCGTCGTTTTCTTCGAATGAAAGAAGAAAATCAACACTTCCAGTTGTCAGTTCCGCTCTCGATTTTTTAAAATAGGATTTTTGTTTTCTGAAAATTAACTAGTTAAATAATTGCAGAATGGTTTTTCAATCTTGATGGGGTATTTATCAGTGAGAGCATGACATGCCTTGTGGGGTCCCTCCCACTTTTACAGTTCCGGACGTCCCGCCAAAATTTCTACAGGGGTTGCATTATGGGAAGAATCAGCCTAAGAATTTTCTCATCGTAAACTTGCGCTCATTGTTCTGTGTCTTACAAAGTAAAAGGTTTTGTGGAAAATAGAGCAAGATTGTATGAATCGTGATAAATTAGAAGAACATCTTGAATGTGAGGAGATTTGCTGTACGACGTTTTAAGGCACGTCATCGCTTAGGGGCCTGGAGAATCGAGCAGACGCGGCCCAATTACTTTAAATTGAGTTATAACCGGATCAAATTACCGATAATTGGCGATTGCATAGCTTAATCGAGCGTCCCCAGCGCATTCTCCTGGGTTCTTTCCTTGTATGAAGTTATTCCACTAAGTGGGCCGATATCTTTTTACATGGCATGCGCTAAGCGCATGCACTCGCTTTAGCTTCGACAATACAAATTGCTGATTATGCGCCCAGTTCACTTATACGTGCCTTCTAATTGGATCGTTTCGCTCTCTTGGGAAGATCGTGCGATCCCCTCGTTAACCCTAACTCCAGCTATGTCCGCATCTTTTTGGCCTACCGCCGAACTATCTTCAAATGCCAATACATTTGCCAACTTTAGTGGCATCTTTGTTATCATTAAAAGATTAGGAAAGATTAACGATTGCGATTTAATTTATCTGAATGTTTGAGTATGCTTTAGAAAGAAAGTGATGCAGCACTTTTGCGAATTTGTATAGATTAAACAGATAAATTAGGAGATCAGACTTGGAAAGTTAAATATTTTTAGTAGCGCTAAAGATTGCCTTTTAGAGTAAGTATAAGAAGTAACCATTATGCGAAAACAGGTTTGCGAATAGAACGAATATGAATGAAGAAAGATTGCTATTTTTTTCAAGCAGACGACCTAGACTCAATCTTCTATTTCAAAGAATAATACACTGAGACTAATCAGAAAAAAAATTTCAGAGCTTAGAGACTCCTGTGATAAATGTTGCTCAGCAGGTATACTACCAAATTTGAAGCTATTTACACAGAAGAACCACAAACGGTAGTTCTGATAATTAATTGCATTGCAAATAGTTGAATGAATGATAAAAAAAAGATCATCATATAATTTTAGAAGCTAATATACTCCATATAATGTGATATTAATCAATGAAGAAACTTTTTTTAATTCTTAATGAAGTGTACATGATTACTTATTTAGGAATGTTAATGTCACTTATGAATATTTATTTTCTCTGCTGAGCATAAAAATATAAATGCTCTTAAAGATTAAAAGGCCTTATTTTATCTGACTGAGTTAATAATGGTATGCAGAAATTACACGTGATTTAATAAGTCTCCTGTTAATTTGTTATAAATTAATTGCCCTGAAATAAAATAGTTAATCGATTTTAAGAAAACTCTGTAACATCCGACATTTTTTATTATGTGAATTAATGCAGAAAAAGACAACCTTGTCTGCATATTAATGTAACCATTGACGGTCCTTGTCCTTATTTTAATTGGGTTACTTCAATAAGCATCAGGGATAAAAAATCGTTCGTGCTATCTGTATGCATTAGTATAAGGCGTAGGAGGTCCAATATTGTATGCACTTTATGTGCCGTTATCGGCGATGTAAGCACATACCATTGATAGTAGTTAGTGCTCTCAGAACGGGCGTTTAATGCGCAATTTTAATTACAGCACGCAAGTCGTAGCTGTTACACCGTGTTAGTATAAGTTGCAGCGAGATGAGACTGAATCACCCTCGATATCGTTCATTCGATTGAAACCTTTGATGTATCTGCGTACCGACTTAATCCTGACGCAATAGACGTTGTTGTCTATATTTTCATATTGCGAGGCTTCATCTTTGCTCTTATGAATGCCTTTCTCGGATTAAGAAATTAAGGTCGAGAGTGGCAGGAAATTAATTGCATAGCAGGTGAATTATCGTGATCGTCATCGACGGTGCCATCAATGATGATGCAGTTATTATGGAATAAAAATTGCGAGAAAGTAAAAAATTTCATTATTTCCAGACTGTTGCAGACGATTGGCGTTTTTCTGGCTTATAAGGAGTTATAATTAAACGAGCGCAGCTTCATTATCTTTCTGGTGATGCATTCGAATCATTAAGTCAAGGAAAACAGTTTAGATTATATACAAATCCATTTGTATACTTCTAAAATAAAAAAGATTCTCAGTCAAAAAAAGAACCAAAAAAATATTGACGATAAATTATTATTATGTTGATAATTATTCTGAATTAATAAATAATTTCATTGGAATTGTCGGTTCACTTTGTCAATTAAGTGGTTCTCTGAAATTTTACTGTATATATCAAATTTTTTATCAAATTAATCTCACGTTTCTTGAAATTATTACAGAATGATTGATGAAATTATATAATCTCAAGAAACTAAAGCGCCTTTGTCAACCAGTCAATAGTATAAAAGTTCCGAATTAGTAAAGTTGGAGCGAATCATGCAAACGACGAAACTAGAAGTCATTTTTTAAAACTTCAAAAAAGGTACACTTGATTTCACTATTTGATAAGAAAATGTGGATATGAACTCAGATAAATAACTATAACAGGAGACCGGGGCTATTTTGTGATATTCTTTTTATTATTTAATATGATCAATACACTAATAAAAAAAAAGTGTCCCGATAGCACCGGTCTCCCCTTATACACCAAGTGAAACCCACTTTGCATAAAAAGGTCATTAATGTAGACAAACCTTCTATTAATTTAAATTTTTAAAAGGAATTTCAAGATACTTGAACCACTTAACCTTCTTCTTTAACATTTGTTTACATATATTTGATATATTATTCGTATACATTTTTAATTTACGAACCATTAGGTCATTCCTCTGCGAGAGTTAAAAGAAAGGTGAGGGAATTCCAAAAACCGCAATTTTCAGACATTCCTTTCCTTTCGTTCTCTTGCTGTTGTGTTGAACTGCAGCACGCGATCTCAAGCTATAGATACATGAGTATAATAATTTCTGCGTACACACGGGTCGGATTTCGTGCAACGAATCGCTCGTAGATCGCGCATATAGCTCCGGCTGAATTCGAATGTCCTATTCGAATTCGCCGTGCGAGTCCGTCGGAGCGATTTACTCGCGTCGAGGATGGCATAGACGTTGCCGCACGTCCAGAGCAGGGTAAGATCTCTTTTCCAGAGCCCGAAGCCGGACAGTGTAATGTACGATAGAAAAAGCGAGCATAATGCTCGCAGGGATGTCAACAGCTCTCCGGGGATGTATATGTTGCTCAGACATGGGGCTACTTACTTACGCTCCACGCGATACGCATAAGAACTCGCTGCATGCCTGCATTGCTATACGCATCCCGTATATCCAACTCGGTTTCTTTTTACCTGTCTTATATTAAAGAGCAATAACATCTCGGACTGATATAACAACCTCTTCATTACTCTAACAAAAAGTACAATTAATTCAATAACACCCCGAGATTGCTCTCCTCGCGGCAGCAGGAGGCGTCGTTTTGCTCGCAGTTAATCTTAATCTGCACTTGCAGACAGGTTTTACACAATGCAGTTACTGGAATTCGATATCAAGGCGTAGTAGATAAAGACGCGACAAAAGCAAGGATTTAATATTTAATATTTTAATAGTCTTCCTTATAGTTTTCTGCCTTCGCCTAATCGCTGTAGTGGACAAATTGTGGACAAATTTCGAATCGGTGGAATTTTACTGGAAATCAGTAATGTACTTATGAATACATATAAACCACTTTTGAATTTCTTAAAATAGCATACCGAGAAGTAAATATAAATAAGAATGATAAGAACTAAAGCATTTAATGCTTGAGAGAAAAATATATAATTCCTCTGATAAT
Organism: Synergus laeviventris; assembly: GCA_032275145.1. NCBI lineage: Eukaryota > Metazoa > Arthropoda > Insecta > Hymenoptera > Cynipidae > Synergus > Synergus laeviventris. The sequence goes on along the minus strand of JAUESI010000008.1, from coordinate 1,783,284 downwards.
TTATTCTGCGGTTCAATTGCGAGAAAGAAGAATCTGCATCGAGAGACCACTCAGGTTAACCCGCTCCCTATTAATATTACTTTGCAAGAGTCAACCCAGAAGTCAATGTACACTCACGTACGGGTTAAATCTTCTTGTATGTGGTAGCATTGCCCAACTCATGCATAGAGTCATGACGGGTTTAAACGATTGCTTATTGCTAGGTGGTGTAACTAGTCGTGGTGGACTGACGCATTGCCTCAAGACTCGCCCGTTTGTTATCCGCCAGCGCTATACATGTCCGCTTCTTATAACGTACATATTATATGGTATATATACATATATAGATATGCGTATCTCACGTACTCGAATCATGTCGGATACAGTGAGTTTTACCCATGGCAACATCCTCAATCTGATCCGTGTATCTCCCAACAACCGACATAAAACCGTTTCTTAGCAACTGAAAATCACTTCAATTATAATGTGGATGCTATTAATATCAGTTGAGATAGTTATACTTCATGAAATCGCGATTCAAAACCACTATGAAAACTTTTCATGCATTTTTTATCTTGCCAATCTATCACGATGAACTTCTAATGAGAAGATTTGCTGGAAAGTGTTATTACTATTAAGTACTGTAGAGCGGCTTAATAATTTTTCTTGATGATGCTACCTGCGCAGAAATTTTCATGGGGTCCTAATGGGGTTCTGACCAGTTATCTCTAGTTCTAGTGTGGTTCTTAAGGAGGATCGGGTGCTACAAAAAATTCCAGCCAATTTCATAAAATTGAGATATATTATGTTTGCAATATTATGGTCTGACTTGTCCGGAAAGTGTCAATTCCTTTCCAATGGCGGCTCTGATGGTCCTTGTCCAACATTTAAGAGGTTAGATCTAATAAGTGCTTTTAGGTAAGTTATTAAAAAGATTTCAAAATATTTTAAGTGGTTTTACGGAATTTAAAGCGATGTCAATGGAATTCAAGAGATTTTAAATGATATTAAAAAATTTGGAAGAATTCTAAAAGAATTTCGAAAAATTTAAGGATGCAAGGAATTTTGAAACATTCAAAAAAGTTTCAATATTTTAAAGTAATTGGAATACGCGCAAAATGTTTGTGAAGTCCTTAAAATCTGTTAAATCTCTTGAAATCTGCTGAAATTTGTTGATATCCGTTAAAACATTTGAGATATTTTGAAATCTTTTCAGATCACTTAAAAACTGTTGTAATATTTTGAAATCCCTTTAGACCTCCATTTATTATAAATTATTATGAAAACAGTATTATTTTCGTAAAAAGCTGTTGAAAGTTCATGGAAACATATCCATTTTTGACAAGAATACACATATTAGTTAATTTTTCAATGTACATATTAAAATATAACCATCATTTATATTTTCATAAATAATTAGTGTGGAATGTGTTGGCATTATTTTAAAGTAGGAATACCCATGTAAGATTGGTTTTAAAGAGATACTACTGCTATATTATTGTCCTATAAATGTCTAATTCTTCCATACTGTAAAGCGGCTTAATCATTTTTATTGATGATGCTAGTCTTCAATTTTGATCAGTGTCATAACAAAGCAATATTGGAATGAGTTTTGAGCAAGCATGACCCAGGCTTGCAATACTCATTTTTTAAAGAAATTGTAATGCAATAAATGAAAGTACTTGTTGATTATATCTTTATGTCAATAGCATTAATAATTGAACGATGTGGTATACTGACTGCAAATATTTCAAGCGCGCTCTACAATCTCAATTACTATCTTTACTTAGGCATTGGCAAGAGTTACACGCAGCAATATTTTCCTTGGAACTAATACATCAAACGGCTTCACAGACCCTCCCCTCTGGCTATGCTACTGACTACAATTATACCAATCAGCCAGATACGGACAACCTCATCGCTCTCATATTCAATCAGATTTGATTAACGCTCTCGCGATCGGCTAAATATATTTTAGCAAATAATTCTAGAGGCAGTGAGTTTCGGTCCTTAGTCATCAAGAAGAGGAAAGAACGTTCGACCTGCCAAGGTTAAGCGACGTGATCCGTGTAGGCAGGTATCTGTAACTCGATGATTTTGCAATCCACGCTTCCTGGTGCAGCAATTGATTAATGGTACTTGCTAGCGGTAGCATCCACATTGTATGCACATGCACATACATATATGTATTACAATAACGCACCAATACTCGAGAAACAACATAAAAGCGACCATTGCTCAAGGTTACACGCGTACACGAGCCTTCCGAATAACTGGAGAGGTTCGGCCTGATTTCACAGACAGTATGTTTCATGCACGCTTAAATTTATGCTTACTTGTGATTTGTGGAATGCAGTGCAGCCATTCACGAAAGACTTCCGTTAGCGAGTTACTGGGAAGCAAGCACTGCATCAAACTGGCCCACGCGATGACATCGTCTCTCTCGGGCAAATTGTTAAGATTCCAACAGTCTTGCGATGTAAGGTTGCTCTGGACCAGATTTTAAACTATTCATAAATTTATAACTTACCAAGAATTCCATGTGGATTCTACTGCACTGAATTTAATTAAACTGAATTATACTGAACTACGTTGAATTCTATATAGTATAACTCAACTAGTTTCTATAGTCATTTTTAGTTAACTCTATATGGAATTTTACGTAATAGATGAATTCAAGATAATTAAACATTAATTCAAATGCATATAACGTCATTCCTCTGAAATAAAGTTGAATGAAAATTATCATATGTTTTACTGAATTGAATTAAATTGAAATTGAAATTTAATTTATTTGAGTTTTTGTGATTTCAAGTGAATTTAAAATTAAGTCAACGACTATGTTGAAAGTAAATTCATCTAAAAAACAGGATGAGGGATAAATGAAAACTATAATATTTAGTTTATACAATAAACAAACATATGTATTTTCTTGAAAGACGCTTAGGTACTGGCCGCTCATTGTAAGCATTACATCCTAATTATATATACAAATCATTAGACAAGTGTATTTCAATTTTCCAAGACGTGAAAACATACTTCATAATTTATTACTATATAATTTATTTACCATAAATTCTATGGTAAGACTACGAAATATTAAATAAATTTGAGCACATCATTTTTAAATGATACCATAATTTACAGTTATAACACATTCGCTAATTACTCCAAATGCAGATGCGACTATCAATAAGTCTGAAAAAAGTTAGGAAATTTTCAATACAAATTCAAGACTTGTCGGATTGAAGATACACTCCCATTATAAATCGGACGAGAAAGAAGAGTAGCCTGAGCCCCCTTTATGCAAGTGGGGAACCCAATACACCAAGCAGAAAACAAGAAGCAACTCATCGATCTACAGACGATCCCTCTGCATGCTATTTACAAAATGAAAATTATATTGGCTCAAATGTTGTTTAACATTGAGTATCACTTACATAAATTACGCATACTGGCCCCTCGTCTTGAGATAACGAGTCCGTTAAAGTAATTTGGAAACGCGAGCATCCTGATAAAATTTGACTCCACGCATAAAAAAATAACTAATTTCAACAGATGCTTGATAAAATTCACTCGTATAAATAAAAATATATGTAATTATATATACATATGTATATAACGATATTAATCTACTGGCCAGCGTTACCGCGATATACATACATACACCTATGTACTTTTTACAATGTCAAGAAAGATAAAAACAAGGATGTACAATTTAAATTTATTTCTTAGCTATCTATATACGCAATAAATAAGTCAGTTTGTAAGATTTAGTAGAATAGAAATTGATAATTATTTACACATTGAACACAAATTCGCCAGACGAGCCACTGGCGAACAACGGTCGTTTCACTTTCATCAAGAAGAATAATTCTCACTTTAGATGTATTTCAAAGGTTCTTCGGGACCAGCCCGATAAGCTGTCGACGAATTGTCCGCACGACGCTAGGAGTATAGATATGAATGATCTTTATATACTAACCAGTAGAATTTCTGTATTGAATTCACTTCATCTAACAGCAATATTAAAATGTTGATTCATTTACATTGAAAATAATTCTGTATGTAAGAAACTTGTAATTAATTTTTTTATTTTTTATTGAATCAATATTTCTGAATAAAATAGAATTGGGAAAAATTGTTCGTTCATTTGAACATTTAAAACTTCTCGCACATAAAATATCTCACGCCTGGAACTTGAGCATTTTTTTTATCAAACATTTTTGTTATATAATCTAAGACGCTAATCACTAAGGATTAACAAAAATAAATTTTATAATGTAAATTCGCAAAAAAATGTATCAAATTGTAAATAACCAGTTAAATATAATTAGATTGCAAGCGTGGGTTCGTGGACAGCGTGGCCAAGCGCCTTTGTTTTGTTAATAATAAGATCTCTACTGCGCATGATCGGGATGTCTTAGGTATACACTTGGTTTTTCTTTAACGAACGGGTGGTAATTCTTCCAGTCCAGCTTTGAAAAGATTCTCTGAATAAAAGTGAAGGCTCACGAAAGTAAAGTATTCTTTCAAATACTTCCTCTCTTATTACAGTATTCACGTTAATTATTACCTTCCACCTATTACATTGCGCGACTTGAAAAATTACGGTACTAATATGTATTTTTTAATTTCCATTACATCGTATACTCCTAAAAACTTATTAAATAATACTGATACTAGACGAAATGATACCGAAAAGCCACTATATCCACATTTCACCACAGCTTTCCGTAATGATTACCGAGAAAATTTTCTCCGTGTAGATTTGACACTAAGATCTATAGGTTCGTCTTGTTCTACTGCCAAACCACCAGGACTTGGACTAACTAGTAGTAGATCGCCACCTCTTGGAGAATGTTGGGAAGCCGCTGGAGTGATTAAACCAGGTGGTGGATAAATTAAACCCAAACCGTGATGGGGATGGTATCCGGTAGTTAAAGTAACAGTCGCATTAATTTTCCGTGGTGGAAACTCCCTTTCTGACAAGGTTGGAGAAGCACTGACTTTGAAGAAACTCAGAGCGGAATTACTCCTGGACTCTTCGTGTTCACCATCAACAGAAGAAGCTCCACTATCGCTAGGAGTATCTGCTGTCCTCTTGTAGGAAGGTAAGAAAGGTCTAAAAACTTCTGGTGGACTGGAGGATACCACAGACTCTTTTTGTGCAAAGTTAACAGGGTACATTGGAGAAATCGAAACAGGATGTCTGTAACTAAAAGATGAGGGTGGTGAGCTATCTCGAGGTGGTGTTCCAGGTGGTTGGCCGCCACGTTCCTTCTGCCACGCCAAATACCTTAGTTGATTTTGGAGAGCTAAATCATCTGGGTGAGGTGACTTGTTTCCCCTTTCCTGCTCCTGTTTCAACATCGCTACATGAAGAAGGTGGGATTGAAGTGCAAGGTCTTCTTGGCTTGGAGATGTTCGGTCCTTGCTGTCTTTACTATAAATCATACTCTGTTGTGTTTGTGACTGGGAGGTTGGAAGGAAACCTGGTAAGAATCCAGGACCAAAAGGCGAGGCACCTGACCCTCCCATATGCTGATTCCCGTTGGTCTGTTCCTGTAGCAGGCAATGGATTTTGAACCAGTTTGAACGTCGACCATAGCGCGAGCCAGACTTCGACATTCCCACCATCAGACACTTTCGCAGTCGGCACGCCTTGCACGCTGTGCGATTTTTCTTGTTGATTACGCAAACTCCGCCATTCTTGCACTCTGAGATGCTGCCGAGGTTGTTGTACGTTCTGCCAAAGAAGGACTGCAATATAAATAAAAAAATGTCTCATTATATTATATTGTACTTTATAAAATGGATATAAATTTTGCTAGTGAATCAGATGAATATTTAGTTTATGAGACTCACAACATCTCTTCCTAGTGGCTCCACAACGCAAATTGATTAACGCTCGGCTATTCACGCGGTCTTCGAAAGTACGTATTAAAATCACTTATGGATAGCGCTGAACGAGAAAATCCTCCTTTAGACACTGTGGTCAAATTGGATGACCAGACCGTAATTTTCTGGGAAATTTTTCTCCGACCATAGATGTAGTTAATTACCTCATACGTCTGGGTAGGTACGACCGAAACGTGCAGTGAAGACGCCTTGCCCGCACGCCACGCGCGTTATTTCCATCGGATTAAACGTCAGGGGTTTAATGTTACGCGCGTCATGAGAATTAGCATGCCTAGAAGAGGAGAGTATACGGCGTGGTTGCTCGTAAAGTTAAACGCTTGTCGGCCGGCGATAAAACCGCCTCTAAGGTCCAGCTTGGAGCTGAACAGGCCCGCTCGCACGGTCATCGAGCTTTAATTTATGACCCTGCTTTTGAGTCTTTTGTAGCTCATGCAACTAGGGATTTTGAAGCGTCGACCTACGTCCCGTACAGTCCAATTCGCTCAAGGCTTGGTACTTCCGTATAAGTTGTGATCTTCTACCAAGTACTGAAACTGAATCATGAATCAGCAGTCCAAATTCCAGAGATATTACGTGGGTTAAGAAGATCCCAAAACTCGAATCATGGTATTAAGATCTACCATATCAGGAATATCAAATCAATACCGATTACGAGTTGGTATCACGCATGAATACCCACTTTCTCTATAAATCAGATTGAAAAGAAAGCTAGAATGTCCAAAAAATTAGAGTTTCATATGTCGTACTGTAAACATTCCAACTTGGTTCATATATCTTCTGAAGCTACGGTTCCACTATCTTTTGGTAGCGATCTCAAATGATGCGCTTTTAAGTTGTCTCAGCAACCAAGTTTATGAAAGGCTGAGTATGAAAGACACCTGTGCTGATATTTTTGCTTCATATGTCAAAGCGATAATATCGGGTTTCGAAATTCCCTTATGAACAAAACGTGAACTCTCATAAAGACCTAATTACTTTTTTAAAATATGGAATCTTATCATTCTGTGTGATGCTTCAGATTGAAAGGCGATGGGGAATTAAGTGTGTAACACCAGCTAAGCCTGTCGGATTCTTTCAAGTTTTTGCTGCACTTTATCCTGCATAGTGAGCGAACAAGAGCAGATCTTGATAGAAAGGCTTTCCGTTCTCCAAACGACTCGCTTGTTCGCTCACCATTTAGGGGCGCGTGCGACAAATTCGTCGTCGAGCGCCGCCTTGGAATTATCTTAAATCAGTCGGCACGCCTGGAATCTCGGACCGATTTGTAACAACATAAATAAGTCCAAGAAAAATCTTTGTCCGCAGCTGCGAAAAACTACGAACTCTTTTCTCAGCCGTTCACCTCGCAAGCCTATGATGCCAAGTGTGGGCGATGTGGGTAAGGTTTTTTGCTCGACGCAGACGAAGAAGGAAAGCTGCACTGTCTCGCTTTTTTTCCAAGGTATCATCCAAACCCAACACACCTCTCGACCGATTCTCTTGCATCGCCGAGCCAGAGAATGTCATTGGTATGACGTTCAACGAGTCGATCACTCGCCTCGGTGACAATTTCCTAGGAAAAAACGTACATTTTCCTGCACGTGAGAGGAATTAGAATTCTGGTTTCTAAACCAGAAGTCGATGTAAACAAGGAGCCGACGCAGTCCGAGGCTCGAATAAGAGAGCACGCTCGCTGAATTCGAATCCCTGTCCCATAACAGGGACCATGCCTTCGACTTGTCAGTAATTCGAATTTAACCTATGAAAATCCAAAGATCGATTTCTCTATTTAACTTGGGAATCATTCTTTAGCATTTTTAACATCAGTTGATAGTCTAAGGCCATAAATAAAACTTTTCGAGGTGACTTTTAGTTCAACATTACGTCAAGCAAGAGAAATTTAGTGAAACTGATAAAATAATTTCCGCCAGTTGAGAGTAAAGTGAGCCATCAAGTGAACGATGGAAATCAGTGTTTTAATTAAAGCGATGAAAATCTCTGTCCTGCGTGAAACATAATATGTTCCCGGAAAAGGCGTCTCTCTTTCAGAGACCTTATCCATGTCAGTGTGCGTATCTAACCGTATGTGCTCATGAGGCACGAAGCAGCCGAGTTTAAAGTTGTTTCGTGATTCAAGTCAATTGATCGCATAGCGCACCTAAACGACAGAGGGGAACTGCCGTTTCGCAGTTCAGTCGCACAGCACAGTAACACATAGTTGGGTACTTCTGTCTTATTTGTATCAGTGACTACCGTGAGTGTAGAAACCCAGTGCCTGATCCACCTCCTTTACCAACTCCATCTCTCCTTCCTTTCTCCGTCTCACTTAAAGCACCTGTGCCTTGTGATAGGCCTTTCTTTGTCAAACCCACGCTTCGCAATATAATCCACTCTTTCTTGGACTCGTGTGGTCCATTTCTCCTCTCTCCTCGAGTTTTATCATTTTTATTGTGTTTAAGTGAGAAAATTTGAACTTCTCAAAGGAAAAATTGATCAGGTGAA
>JAUESI010000008.1:1753378-1764868 GCA_032275145.1 Synergus laeviventris | reverse complement strand
AACAGCTAAAAAGAAGAAATGGCCTCGACAAAGCAGATCTCGACGGGTCTCTGGAGCTTTTTTGACCCAGAAAATGCAGGGCAACAATGACGTCGGTGTCTAGATCGCGCGCTCGCGCAATTTGTATCGGCGGATGCGTTTTTAACGATCCTGGTGATGGATGAGGATGGTTTTGTCGGGCTCTCGAGAAGCTCGATCGGCACTGAAGTCCCTGAAAAATGGTCTTTGGCCCGGGGACAGGAGTGCTCTTCGGGACCTCCTTCGGTTAATGTTTTCGCGATCCACAATGCGCGCCACGGGAGCCGAGAGAAGGAGAGACAATTAATAACCTTCCGTAGGATCATTTATCGCGACAGTTTAAAACGAGTCGAGGGTCCTGCTGTCCTCATCCTTATTCCTGCCTACAGGTCCTTTGCAGCTTCATATGTGGGTATAAGTTCATATATGTAGGTTCATATTCACTCGACGACATTGTTCGTCTCCTCAAGCCGTGACCGATCCGATTTTTAACAGGCCGAGACGTTACGCTCATATATATATAAGTCACACGTATGCGTCCTGAATCCTGATCCAGGAATATCCGCCGGCACTCGAGCGGACAACCCTTTCCACTTGTGAGAATCGCACATCGCATACACCACCGAGTCTTGCCGATTCGCTATGCCCGCGTATAAATTGAACGATTCGCAGCTGCAACATGCTTCAATGCAGCTGCATATATAGGTATTACAGATACAATAACCACGTGCCAATTTCTACATCACTCAAAACGAGCAATCAAATTTTTTAATCTTTTGCTAAATTATATCATGCGTTATGTGAGATTCAAAAAGGGAAAAGTTAAATTCCACAATTCGGTTAGTAAACAATGGAGCCTGCGAAATATGAGAATGTGAAATCCAGAAAAATATGGCTTCCTCATTTACATTTCGTGTTTCACGTTTTATTTCTCATTTCGCACTTCACGTTTGATTCTGCAATGACACGTTTCGCGAAGCACGGTTTCCCATAAAGCTCTGCACCACCTTATTTTCTTGCATGCTATATAGTAGAGCGAGACAAAACGAAGTTTTATGAGATTCGTGCTCTCTGAAACGTGTCATTCCAGAATCTGTATTTTCCCATTCTCTCTCCATTGTCTTCGTAACGTTACTTAGAAAGATATCTACTTTTTATGTAAAATCGCTAACTGTACTTTTTATATTTATATTGACACTCTTGCATTTGCATAATTAAAAAAAAATATTTTATTCACCCCGAATGAACCGATTAGCCTGATTTGGCAATAAATCCAAGAGAGGATTTAACATTTGGGTTTCATGCATATTTAAGGAAAGATCTGAGAAAGATTAAATTGGTCTTATTCGGCATGGCTAAAGAAGCGGACCACGTGTCCAGAAACCTATTAGGATATAATTGGCAGAAGACGTAAATATCTCGATTTCAGAAGAGTTACATTTATTTTTCTTTCGACGCGGTAACACGAATGGTAAACCGGAAACGTGGAAGACCCGTTTCAGGCCTACCATGGCATGCGCCTCCAGGGCGAGCCAACGCACTTTAATCTCTCTTCATTCGGCGATTAAACGCGCCTCCTTTGATTTACAATCTCGTAAACGCCGGTCAAACGTTGCTCATGCTTTTAACGGCGCCGCAACGCTCGCGCTTCTCATTTTTAAATTTTCGCTACTTATGCACGAACTGGAATTCAAATTACGCATTTTTAGAGATCTGTAACTTCCTAACATCTCGAAACTGTCTTTTAAGAATGTAATTATACTATATGATAGTGATAGTGTAATAATGTAAAAACAGGAGTTCCGCTGCCGAGGAGTTTCAATCAACGTTTGTCAACAAGTTTCCATTAGTCACTATTTCGAAATAGTTGATTATCTCTTGGAGACGGTAGAAACGCGCCAAAGTGTCTTTTTATGTACCTCGATTTATCGTAGCTGGTTTGAGAGATAAGAAAGGGATAAGGTAAAGGGAAGCGGGGTGTAAAGGAACTGAACCGTTACATCACAAAGCGCATCATCAGGATGCAGGAGATTCTTGGTACTAATCTTATCAAAATTGAAAATCACCCTATAGGTAACAAAGTATCACTTATCATCAGAGTTGGATAAAAAATTCACTAAAAATTGAAAACATTGATAACCACAGTGCACTTATATAACTTGTTTGGAAAATAAGAGTCGCTTGTTTGCGAATCTAGGCAATATTTACATTTGAACGAATTCGATGACCTTTTCTTATCGTCTGAAAGACCGGGGATGAAAGATGCAATTGATTCTCATTGTGCAGTCACTTCGTGATTCTAGTCGCGAAGATTGGATTTGATATGCGAGTTTCGCATATAATAGCGCAATCACGAAATTTCACTATACGTGTAGCGCACAATAATTCCCTCCGTCTCGGTTTGGCGTCGAATCCTCGACAAAGGATCTGTTGGCAAAAAGGCGTTAAGTCAGATCACGACCCTACGGGTACGTTCCGCGAAGGGTTAATATGCAAATGAAGTCCGGCGTGCGCATGGACACGCACACATAACACACATGTTACGCGCATGCAAGTGAATCCTTAAGAACAAGGCTACAACTTCGAAGAGACGAAAGTTCGCCGCTACAAGTGGGGTAATAACCGTATGAAAGGGTCACAATGGAGCTCGACATACCGCAGCCGAAAGAAAAAAATGGCAATAAATATATTTTGACATGGGAGAGCCTTGCGAGTATTATACATACCTATGCATACCTTAGTATTCCGAGCGATTGTATAATGCTTGTGTCTACGTCAATCTGAGCTTGGACTTTTACCAGGTGCCCTTTTTGTTATGCCAGCGAATTATTGCACCACCGGCCGAAGACGATGGTGCAAAGGCAAATATTATAGCAACAAGGGAGCCAAGGGTGACGATTTAATGTTTTCATTTGCCTCGTCCCAGCCAATGCACGCGATTCTGTTCCCAGAAGGAGAATCTGCGGTTGCGAGAGAGAAATTAACCCTCTCACGAGATTAGATAAATCCTTCAACATTTTTATGACATAGATGCATTATTAATCATTTTTTTAAATTATAGATGTAAATTTAAGATTGAGCTTACTCTGAAAAATGGCTCACAATAAATAAAGAAGGAAGTTCTGATGAATCCCAATTAAAAAAAAATATTAATTTCAAATCGCTTGCTCGGGCCTAACAGACTTTAGATTATACCCGAAACTGAAGAGTTTAAGACTTGAATGAGACGCTTGATTGCGTATACTATACGGAGACTTCAACGCCCGCACTATCAGCCATCCTACATTTTTTTAACTAACCTTGATTGACACGAATCCCAAACCAAGATCCACTGGCACTTAACGATTTCCACGTTGAATGAAATATCTGAGATAGTTTTTCTTGAAGTTCTTTACATATTTTAATGATTCAACACTTGACAACTTTTTCGACTCAGTCTTGAAATATCTACAATTTTCCTTGGTAACTTGTGGGTTGATAAAACTTCAGCTACCTCTCGTAGTTCCGGTTTTCTCACATTCCGGAAGAAGCAAATTAAAATAAAACAAACTGGTCACGTGGAGAGCAAGCTGACTTCTTGCAATCAACTTTCAATGGCACTTTTGATTGCAGATTTTGTCACTTTAATACTAGATTTCCAGTTTCTAAATACAAATTGTATCACGTATCCAAGGAGAGATTTGGGAATGTCTCCAGGTGCCGACGGCCTCCTGGCTATTATAACAACAAGAGACCACAACACTGTACGGGCACGTCGATGGACGGGAGAAGACTGGCTCTTACCGATCTGTAACCTGTTCGACTGAAGGTAACACAACTCTGACTAAGGCCGATTTTCTCTTGGCAGGGGTACGAGCTGCCCACCTGTGAACGCCTGTTAATCCAGCAACCAATGAGAAATAAAGGGATCCAGCTACATAACCAATGGTTGGGTCTGATTATCAAAGACCGGACCCTAAACACTCCCATCATCCCCACAATGTCCACTGTAACCGCCAAAGAATAGTCCCTCCTGCTGAAAAATCCTCTTGTTTAGATAAGGTTACGTTCTACTATTATCTACTCGACCACTACTGTAAAGGGTGAAGGAACCGTAATTACCAAGAGTGCACCAATTGTCGGTAATCGACATCAGATATTTATATTTTTATTTATATTTATATTTATTGTATTTAGGTATCATTATTTTATATATTTATTTTTTTTTTTTTTGTAAATTACAATAAAAAGGAAAATAAAATGAATATTATAATAATAAAGGTGCCTAATTATTAATTACATGCATTGTTTTGACGGTTATGACGGTTTTAATTTTTTATTTAACTTTAATAAGTGAAGACTTCAAATTTACTTGACGGAAATGCAAGTAAGTAAATTAGTGAAACCTAACCTCAATATTAAAATTATTATTAAACTTGGATAATGTATATGATTAAAATATCATATATTCACGATCGACTAGCCTCAATTGAGATTATGTTTTTTTAAAATAGTAATGGGAAATTATTTAAGTCATAATTTAATAATTAATAATTTTATATAGTTTAATATTTATTTATTTTAGGTACTGATGATGAAGATGAATATGAAGAGGAAGAAAATCGGTATTTATATAAGTATTATGGTATAAATAGAAAATATAGTGTGTACGTTCCAGGAACGTACAGTGCTATTAGAGGTGAGGATAACCTCACAATAATATTTTTATAAGGCAGACGAATGTAAAACTCAAACTCTAATTCTTTTTCTCTACCATAATTTTATTAAAATAATAATATATGGACGTTTTATTTTAATGTATATTGACTTCCGGGTTCTTCTGCACCTCTGCACGTAAATCTTGTCTTATTGCAAAATAACACTGTGAACTATTTCTTAAATATGCATAATTCTTTTTATTTATAAAATTAATTAAAAGTGTATATAAAATTATATTTTTAATAAATAAAATAAAATTGATCATAATAAAAAAATTAACCGAGAAACATTTTCTAGGAGATAATTTCATGGAAATTCCACACGTTAATTTTGTGGAAAATTTCGTATTTCTATAGATGGATTTCAGATGTTAAAAAATAAAACGAACTTAATCAAATATTCAATAAATCATATTTTATATTTTATACAAGATTCATGATGAAACTTGCAGGAGAGAGATTTTTCGAACGAGGAGGTTATCGCATTATACGTAAGCGCATATTTTGAGGGGAAAGATGTTAAAATATATAAAAATTTGATTGCTGATAATAGACGCGAATCGTGTCTTCAGTGTTGAAAATTTATATTAATTAAAGAGTATTAACAAATTCAAAATTTATGCATAAACTCGCAAGAATTCTCATCCTAATATTTATAATACAGACTTTGTGACTTGTATGGTATAATCTTATAAGAATATAATGGTGGAGCATATTAAATGTATGTACTTTATAGTCTAGACTTATAAAGATATTACAAAAGCTGCAAATCACCTCTTTCTTCATTATAATCGTTAGACCACTTGTATTCTCTCAGGTCATGAGCTTACCATGCATTTCGTCGAAAATGCACAAGTGAATAAGTGATTTACCCTTGGTCGTATAATAGAGCATCTTCTCTTTCTGAAATCGAAAAGATTTCAAGAATGAATTAGAGACAGGTAATAATTCAAGTTCATTATAATTAACTTTTAATAACCGATATCGACATTTGATATGTCTACGAAGAAATACGAAGTTTATTTATGAAACGGCAACGTTAACTTTTTCAAATAAAATACTACGAGGATCAATCGCATTCTGTAATTCAAAATTAATAATTCATCATTGAAATCGGAAGAAAGGAAAAGTGCGATATGAGAAAATATTACAAAAAAATCTGCCCGCTTCAGAAATATAGCCATGTTATTGACCTGTTATTGACTATTTGAAGAAAGATAATCATCATTCTTCATGGTCAAGTTCTGACCCAAATTTAGAGCATTATAAATTTTATACTCACTTTATTTGTGTAGCACCAGCTAGCTGTCTTACCATTATATTCTAATAATGGAATGGGACCAATTGAGCTCTGTGTTGCTATTATATAAAAGGGTATCAATAAGGTAATACTGAACCACAGGTAAGGAAGGAATATTATATGACTGTTTTCATGATAGATTAAGACAGTTTATGAGGCTGTTTACACAATTACTTTTGTAATCATTATATGCTTCAAACCATGACTTATGTATCCTTTATTGAAAGTAAAAAATATTATGACATAATATTTGGTACCTGAAGACTATCTCTAATTTATTCAAGACCGTTATCCTAGAAGTCAAAAACGAACTATAAAACTAATCAAAACAAAATTCCACTCTCACATTTTTTGTGTAAATGTAACTACTCTCAATTAGGCAATCAGATGTTCGAAATCAAGATACAAAAAAAAAGTAGAACGACTATCAGGAAGCACTCAGAAATACAATATCTAATGGTAAATATTAAGTATATAATTTCTGTACGGACACGTGTGATCTAAAAGTTAGATGATAGTAACGTAATAATAGGTATAGTAGTCTCCGCTCAAAAGCAATTAGTTGAAAAAGTGAGAAATATCAAAGTTTTATCCTGGTAATATGAAATGTGCTGGAGGCTAAAACACCAGTTTCTCTTTATGCTCCAACTACGATACTAATGTTGGATTAGAGTGACCTTGCGAAAGTAATGTCATCAATTAATTCTTACAACTTACAGTTGAGGGGATATCTTCCTTTTTCAGAATGTCAAAACGATTTTTCGTGCTCTCATGGGACAAGAACGCGGTCTAGAAACCACTGGATCTAATAAAATGTCGAAACGCCCTCGGGCTATGGCCGTCATAAATAAACGAAGATGTCCACCCGTAGAAATTAAACGATAGAAACAGGTTTCGGCCCTAAAACGTTTCTGCTCCGTTACACACTCATCTTCCTCCGCTTTCGACTTCGGGACTCTTCCTCTTGATCCTTTTCTCACACATCTATTTCAAGTTTCTGGGCTAGCTTCTTTTTCCACCCCCGCACCTGGGGATCAACTTCATTTTAAAATATATAGATATATAAGGTTAAAAGAAATGAGGTAATACTATTTCTTCCTGGTTTTTTGTGCTAAAGTGTTATGCATTTGGGAAGGCGAGTTCTTTTAAAAGATAGTGATTTATTTTTTCAAGATGACCCTGGTAGATAAAAATACACAGGCATTTTATTCTTATAATGAACCAAACACCTTTTTTATTTTATTTAAATACCCTCTATTCTTACCCAGCATGGTGTTTTCTATTTTAACCAGAAATTGAAAAAAAAGTCTATTTTGTAGGAGATTCAAATTGAGATTACCTAATAAGATGTGTAAAAATTCAGAATTTGTAAATTTGTTAAAAGTGAGGAGCATTTAACATTTGGCTTGAAATGAAAAAGGAATATAAATGAATTTTTTTTTTGTATAATAATTAATAAATATAATGCTTTATAATTCAGAATGCAGAATGCTTTGAACCTGTCGCTCTTTTAGAAACCTCTCACAAACTTACCTCTTTGACCTCAAAGGGTTGTTCGGAAGGACACTTAGGATAAATAATATTATCATCATTTGTTCAATATCGAACCAAAGATTATCCTCGTTACAGGCGCAAGCCTAGATCGGTCCTGCTAATATTTTACTGGGATTAGCTGAAGATATTTATGACACTGCAAAGGTTTATTGTATCTTAGTATTCTATAGAGAATTTTCAAACTTATTGATTTCAATTTGTTACTTGTTTCTCTGAATTATACATATAATATTAATGATATTCATATTATATGATTTTTAATGTAGTTATGGGAACGTCCATTAATTACGTACGGAAGATTTTTAGAATTTCATACCACTGTCCCCTTTCTTGCCTAAGATTATTTATTATTTATTTATATCAAATAGAATAGCAGGAATTGTTTTTCTATTTCATATTAATCTATATTATTTATTTTTTAATTTATCTCAGCCAATCAAAATTATTATAGTGATGCCGTTCGAGACGAGACATTTTTTCTTGTTGAAGATTTATTTTGCCAATTATATATGTAAAAGTAAGATATATGATACTTTTGAGTTTTCTCGATTTAGGTTAAAAATATTTGAATTTATAGCAGTTATATTTCAAAAATTTAAATTCGGGACTTGCTTATTTCTTATAAATAATAATAAATAAATAAAAATAATCTAATAAATGGCCTGCACGTAAAAAATTTCCGAAATTTTCCATGCTATTTAGTATGAAATTTTTCCGAAAAAATTTATCCAAAGAAATCGGAAATACTTCAAAACTTTTTAGTATTTTTTCCAGTTTGATTACGAAATTTATTTTTCCGAGAATAATTTATATTTTTTCACTTTGACATGAAATATTTTTTATCTAAATTCGGAAATTTTTCTTAAATAATTGGAATTATTACATAACTTTTTCGAAATTTTTCTACTTCATCTGGAAAATTTATTTTTCCGA
Source organism: Synergus laeviventris (assembly GCA_032275145.1). NCBI lineage: Eukaryota > Metazoa > Arthropoda > Insecta > Hymenoptera > Cynipidae > Synergus > Synergus laeviventris. The sequence continues at coordinate 1,756,366 of JAUESI010000008.1, read as the reverse complement.
TTTGTTATTGTTTTTTAGTATATATATTTTTGGAAATATTTCTCACAAAATGGGATATAATGTATAACTTTTCACCACTTTTACCAGGTGACTTAAGAATTATAATAAGATGAGATTCAATTATTAATTAATCGATAAATGAATAAATAAATTAAATAATTAGTTGATTAATTAAATTAATTAACAATAAATAAAATAAATAATATTTAAATAAATACAAGAATTAAGTTCAAATTTCTTATAGGGATTCGAAAATTTTTCTTACAAATTAAAATTTTAAATACGATATACAGCTGTAGAAATTTTTTTTATATTCCCAAGCGTATGGTAGACGCGAGGCTAAGTAGGTAGGAATATGCTCCAAAACCCAACAGGGTTAAGATATTTTTAAGAGCGAGTGATTTATATATATAAGATAAAGTAAATATAAATAATATAGATTAAAATAATGTTCACTAATATTAATGTTAAAAATGGACTCTATCCACGAAACATAGGAATATTTGTTTACTGTTTGAAACAGCGCGAAAATTCAGAAGTTTTTCTTACTCTATTAGTAACTTTTCCTATTACATTAGGAAAAATTACCTAAAGATTAGTTAGAAAAAATTCCAACTACTATTCGGAATTATTTCGAACTGCATTAGGAAATAAGCTGTCGAACCTTTTTTCGAAATATTTCAAAAAAATTTTGTACCGTGTACATCACTATCAGTCTCTCCCGTAATATTTCCCAAGAGCGTTTCAACAATTGAAGACATTTCTTACAATGTATGGTTCCATTCCTCTAAATTTTTTTACCATTTCAAAATCTTAAATCTTGAAAAGAAACTCCTTCATCTCTATTTATGACAGAAAAGGCTGTGATCCGATTTACCTGAAATTCAAAATGCCCGAATGGCCGTTATTTATAGAGGGTTATCTTATGAAAGAAATATAAGAGAAAAAGAGAGAGGAAGAAATAGATAAAAAAGATCCGATGCAATGTATGACAACATGAGAGGCGCGCCCAGGGCTTCTAGGATTCGTGGTCAATTGGCCGTATGTAATACGGATGTAGCGAGGTGTTAGGTGTCTCTTGTACATCCATTTGTTTGGCGGTTGTTCTCTGTCTTGTCTGGTGCTCTATGTGAAACTTCAGTGTGTTGGCTCGTTCATGCAGAAGCGCTTTCGAGAAGGCAGATGGGTCTAATATGAACTCGATTCCCAAAGATGAACTCATTCTTTCGCCTGTTCAGTACATACGCGATGTGGCATGTGCGCACCGACATGGAAAGGAACGAGATTTATCGTTTTACTCGTGTAGCGGTACCCCTTGTCGCTAAAATGCAATGTGTAGATATAGATGCACTAAAACCGGTGGTGAAATGTGTCAACAAGCAAACACGATTTGTAGAAAAGTGGCTTCGTAACGAACAGTTTTTCCCTCTCTTTATAGGAACGAACGGAAGCGAATTCCGTGCTTTTCGTTTTCCCTTTACTGATTGTCAGTTCCTTTTCCTGCCTCTAGAAATTTCGATTACAACTGTCAAGATTTCTTTTATAAACGGTGAATCGTTAGTAAATTCTTATTACAACTCCTCGAATCCAAAAAATGGTGTTCATTTGGGACAATTTTTTCTTTTCTGTTACTTCGAATTTTTCTCGGATCACATCTAGAAAGAAAGGTTTTAAAAGTAAATTAGGGTAAATAATTAGCACATAATTTAAATTCAGAAAGGATTCACGTGTGGGGAAGAAGTGTTTAGAGGCGCCATCTATACATCTATATTATCTTATCAACTGTGCATTGATTGGAAACTCAGAGTGAAAATTGACAAATGAGTGTAGGGCAAATGACAATTCTGTTATACAGAACAGAGAAGAGTATTGAAAGGAGAGGTATCTATAAGGTAGAATTATTATTCAGTTTAAAAAAAGTTAGGCTTAATGTTAATTAGAGTACATGAAAATAAGTTAAATGTTATTATATAATGTCAATATATAATGTCAATAATTCGAATTACGCGGGGTTTACAGGCTTTCTACGCATAATACATTTTGTTACGTACAATACGTAAGAAACCTCAAGTTACGCGTCACTGCACAACCCTGAGTACGAGTCAGGAATCCTAAACAATTATCGACTGTGATATTGAGTTTAAGTCCTTGGCACCAATATAACGAATTTTTTTTTACATTTATTGGATTAAAAATATATAAAACCAGTTATACATAACCAATATATATAACCAGTTTAAGGATTTTGCATGAATATGATAATTGGGAACACAAAAAAATTAGAGTAAATAGTAATTCGAAAAAAATGTCAATGGGTCAAATGAAAATTTGGCGAAATAAGAATTAGGGTAAATTTTTTTCGGTCAAATCAATTTTGGTATAAAATAAGGATTCTGGCAAGTGGAATTTGGAGGATATTCATGCGCCTCGCGAAAACATAATAAACCTTTTTTTTAATTGTGTTAAGGTCAGGTTCTTCTCGTCCTCGAAGAAGAGACTTATAATAAGAAGGTGGCGATGTAAGAAAAAAGTAGAAGGGATATGAGAAGATACTCTCAATGGGAGCATCGTGGAAAAAAGGAATGCAGGTTGCACAACTTCGAGGTCCGATTTCGGATTTTATGAACCCTAAATCCTCGGCCCAGTTGTCCCCGCACCAAGTTTACGGCTATTTTCTTTCGAAAGAGCGCGCATGTCGACTGTTCGTATAGCATGATGCCATGGAGAATAGACATAAGGAGACCAAAGTAATGTAACGAAAAATGAGCATATTTTTTCACGAAGTATACAGGTACCTAAACTTCCCGAGAGTGGCGCTAGTATATATTATTTATGAAATTATTGGGCCATGTCATAAATAATAATTAATTTGAAGGCATAATTGTCTGCTAAGTGTAAATGTGGTCATACATTGAAAGTCGTACGAAACTTAAGACAGGTAAGTAAGGAAAACATGTACAGGAAAATAATTTCCATGATTGAACTCAT
>JAUESI010000008.1:1681427-1721447 GCA_032275145.1 Synergus laeviventris | reverse complement strand
TGAATAATTAACACAGGAATATTATTTTCTAGGTATCGACTTTGAAATAATTTCGAGATTTTCAAGAGGTTCCAAAGATATCAAAATATCTAGATTCTAGAAGGATTTCAAGAGATCTCAATCGATTTTAAGGAATTTAAAATAGATTCGTTGCAATAATAACTAATAACGACTCAATGTGTTATAGTAATATCTCAGGGTATAACACCGTTCAAAGTTCATGCTTCAGCTTATATACTTGGCGCGAACTTTCGAACCCTTTGCGATTCATTCTTAATCCTTCAAAGGATGTTGGCAGCAAATATATTGACATTCTAGCAAGAAGTTTCTTCTTGATCATATTCGTTAGTTCGCGTGAAAATTGTGACGGTTCGAAATAATCGAGAAGAGCATAAGGGAGGATCGACTTAGGGATTATAGTTGTACCGCAGGGCTTCCAAGGTGGGAAAGACTATCGGATAGAAATGCATGCGAGACAGCAGTTGCCAAGCAGGGCTCATTTTGATTGATCAGGCAATATAGCCTGGTCGCCCCCCGCGGTTTGTGCATTACTCGTCCGACGTGGAAAAATGGCCGGATTGAGATGCACTCATTAATCCTCCTCATCGTCTTCTTCTCTCCTAGAGGCATTCGTGCGACCTTCGTGCGATCCACATTCGGGCTTGCCTTGCCAGTTAAGCACAAATTACATCTGAGATCTATATTAGAGTCTGAGCTTGGCGTGCAATGTATAACGAACCTACATAACGAGCAACGGATCATCGAGAAAATCCTCCGAGCGACGGAAACCTCGAGTAGATCATCGATCATATTCTTTTGCTACATGTGAATCCTAAAGTTAGAACATTGTACAATACACAAAATGTACAGGGTGTCACAAAAGGACTTGCTGAAACTAAATACATATATCACTGGCTTCGTTGAAATCTGATTAATCTGATGACGACTTCATTCTCATCTGATGAATTCTCGGAATCTAAAAAATATCAATTTTATGCATATGAATATAAATATGCAAAATTTGTATGACATTAAAATCAGCGAGTATTTTGTTACATATTATACCTAAATCTGTGTTGAACTTTTGAAATGGATTAGTCATACCGGGATTGTTTGTTGCAACAAGATATTCTGATTAACAGCGTTGAATATGTCAGAATCTTCGATTAGAAGATTACTGCAGACGCTTCTATACATTCTTCACGTTCTTCTGATCGGATCTGTTCTTCTTGATGAATTTTTTCCTTTTATCGATGACATCTTGCGAAAATATTTTTCCCGACACTAATTTTCCTTCAGTATACTTAAAGGCAAACTCTCCAGTTCTGCAGCGTCATCTGTGGGAAAGCATACAAAATTACCTATATTTTATAAAAGGACGAGTTAAGTAAACGATCTTTGTATAAGATATGTAAATATCTCATAGACGTACATTGATAAAACAGTGTTATTAAATATAACCAAATTTTTGCTAAAAATAGCATTGAGAGGACAAAGGTCGGGTACTAAGTACTAACCAGGCAACGACAATTAAGGGACCTATCGGACTTATCCGCTTATTACTCGTATTTGAGTGATGTGTTTTATCAGCGCAACGGTTCAAAATTTGACGCGAGACAGAGTGAGTTTATAAAAATTAATTAAATGTATTTTATAACGTTATAATTAGCAGAATACATAGTTTTATTATAAAAAAGTGGGCACAAAAAACAATGAAGTTAATAATTTTTATTTGTTTATAATTAAATAATTATTATATATTATTATATATTAATTATCCGTTCAATAGTACATTTTTATTTTAATATTATAATAAATTGAGAGAAAATAGAAGTGTGAACAATGTGAATAATGTCATGTATACCAAATTTGAGAGTTATTTTCAAGAAAATTGAAGACATTCACCCTATTTTCAGTTAATACTATTACCATTTTTTTGTAAATGAACGAGACACATATGTGAATGTTGTACTTCGATCATTAGTCAAGAACTAATATCGACAGTGGACTTGGCTGACGTGAGAAGGAAATGATCTACCTGCGCCTTAAGGATCTGAGCCACGCCCACAAGGACGACAAAAGAGACCGCGTGTGAAAGTCCTGGTGAAATGGGTCCTTTGTGCTTGAGTCAAAACGTTTGTCGTTTTTAGGATCAGCATAGGATCTTCGCTTTCTTTTCTCTCGTGAAACCGTATCGACTTCGTTTTCCTTCAAATCATCCGGACCCGATGTCGAGCAGATTCGAAATCTGGTCATGAAGCTGAATAAAATACTAAATCCCTTTTAGGATAGGAGGAGATAGAAGAATTTGCTCAGGAAGTCACGTGCAGTCTAGCAAGGTCGAGGTAAACACGTTGAAGACCACGTGGCTTCGGAGGTAATTGCAGGGTCTGCTCCTTTTTTTTTATTTCTGCTTCTATAGTGCCAGTGATGGGAGATTCGTAGTCTATAGAATAGCTTAATCTTGATTTTTAATCTTATAATAATTTCGAGGTTTTTCTGCTTTAGATTTAGAGCACCGCGATGAAAATTCCAAGCGACATTTTTTTTCTTTACAATGAATAATTTTAGATTTATCCTATTTAAAAATTATATTTTCAATACGATAGAAAATAAACATAAATTAATCCAAAAACAACTATAAAAATCTACCAATTAAATTTGAGAACTTTTATTACGCTGTATTTAGTTTAATGCATATCTTCCACCACATATTTCTGCAAATAATATTTATACAATTAATCTCGCTTAAAACGTAGAAAGCATTATGTTGGTAAACAATCTTTTTTCTCTCGTTCGAAAGAAACTATTATAAAACTATATAAAATTTAGTATGTGATAATATATAATATACTATAAAATGTCAAATAGTTTTAGTTAAACACAACGAAATACAATAATTATTTTTCTGAAAGAGATCTATAAAATAATATAGCTATATAGTATATATCATAAGTTTATATATACACAAAACGTTTCTTTTGAATTTCTTCACACCTGCTTTTCATTCACCGGAACGAGGATTAAGAGGAAATTACTGTGCAGAATATATAATGTCCTAAACTTTACTTCCCTAGTTTCTTTATGATGGCTTTGATAATCACAAACGACAGAAACTCGACTATAATGTCATGCATTGCACGTGTTTGTAAACGATATCCATATATAGGCAAGTTGCAAGCGAGCACACGTGAAATCATTTTATTCGAATAATCAGTGGGTCACGTCATGGAAAGACGAGCAGACAGATGTTGAAAATTATAAAAGTGTAAATGACGAGTAAGATAATAAGCGTCAACCGACACCATATTTTTTTTAAATGCCATTAGGTGTAACATCACAAATTATATTTTCCCGAAACCGGATACCTTTACCTTTACAACAGTTTCCAATTTTTAATGTTCATATACTCCGTCTACCAATTTTTTCTCTAGCAAATAATTCCAATACCTGTCGAAATAACTTCTGATTGATCAATTATTTTCTTCCTCAATTATTGGGATCCTATACTTTTCTATAAATGATTTCGAATTCTTTCAGAGTGTATATATGTATTATATCATTCAACATTCTCTCAGACATTGGTTGACACTGCTCTATTTGTTCCCGGATTGATAATCAATGTAAAGCAATAAGAGAATTGATGCTGAATCAATTCTGCAATTCGATTTGCGGTCACGAGAACCGAATGGGCCAGGATGCCAAGGGACCTTAGCATCCGAGGATGATCGGAACCTCGGGAATAATGATCCAAACTCATCGCAAGATAAGTTTCTTTTGATTGATCTGATTAGTCCAGTCGGAGCAACCCGACCGGCAAATGATCCAACCGATCTCAATCAGCTTCTGAAAAAAAAATAAAATGGTCCGGCCTACCCGCACTCATCAGAGCCTCCCACGTCGAAGCGAAATTTCTGATTCAAACAAAAATGCCGCATGCTCCATCATCCATGGATGCAAAATTGCTCTATAGCCTACACTATATCGGAATGTAATTTTAGTTAAAAAAAATTGCTCAATGTCTTAATTTACAACTCTTTATATTCCTATGTCAGGCTTTATATTACTATGTGTCTAGCTTGGTTATCATTAATGTTGTTAACCAACAGACTAATGATTCAGCTTTTCGCATAGAGAGGAAGGGAGGATGGGTGCAAACAATACGGAAAACCCAAAAACGTGGAAAAGATATATGGCACTACACCAAGCCCGAACGGTACGGTAGCAATCTTCAGCAAATCAAAAACGACATCTGGATATCCCTTGTATATGAAGTTTGACATTTTAACACCTACGCATATTTGCATGTGTCTAGAATGTAACTACAGAATTATTACTTCGGTTTCAGTATCAACATATAAAACCAGCAAAAGTCATAAATCCTGAGTTATGTCCTATTAAATTGTTTGAAATATAGATAAGAATGAAACGGCTGAAGCCTTTTCATAGATCTTTAGGTCATATACCTTAAGGCTTAAGTATTCGATGGGCCTATTTACGTTGAAAGGATAAAATTAATCTGCTATTGACAGTAACAATCTCTCTTCACATCGTCTTTGGAGTCGATCTCAAAATGTTGCGAGTCTGCAATAAAATTATCCACCAGCAAGAAGATATCCACCTTACCACACGAAGATTAGGAAATATTTTTCCATATTATAGTCAATGCCGTGCAAAAATTTATACATTTAGCCATATTTCAAATGTGGTTCTGATGAGCGTTTGGTTGGGAATTCTATTTTCAATAAAAATATTTTAAGATAATTAGGTATTTATAGGGCAACGATTTATAGGAAAATCTCTTTAAATTCCTTAAAATTACTTTAAATTCTTTCAGATATTTTAAAATTTTATAAATATCTGTACGCGTTCTCCATATATATATATATTCCCCTTGCAATATATTAAAAAAAACCTTATAGCTATATTATAGTAATTTTGTCATTTGCCATTTGGTCAACGACTCTTCAGTCTTGAACCGACTGCATAGCGTGGCGCTCCGACTAGGAAGCGTACAGGTAACACGTCTGGAGAACGTTCCAAGCAAAGAATGAGCGAATGATTGCACAGCTCGCAAAACCCATTGACATTCATGTAAACACGCACCGAGATTGTTAGCGCCGATCTACGAACCGACAGAAAGAAGCAGAGCCTTTAGTAATTAAACGTTTCCCGAGAAAACGTTAACACTATGCCGTTTGCAAACAAGGCGAGGCACTCTCCGCTCTTTGTATTCTAGCTCAAAGAAATTTAGAGAGTAGAAAATTGAAATAGAAAAGAGTTTTACAACCATCTGAAAATCTGCTTCTTTAGTAGAAATGGGGACAGCTATTGTATCGCATGAAGATAAATTACTTTTAAATCACTGCTTTACATGTTTTAAGCTTTTTTAGGCATCGGTTACAAATTCTGACCAAAATCATAAAGGGTAACTCTATAAAAACGTTTATGTTGTATATCAAAAGCTGCTGCATACGGACTGAGTTCCGGGTATCAGGTATACAAATTTGAATGATTGAATTCAGTCCCAAGAAACATGAAGAAAACTTCACCATTCGACCCTTCTGTACAAACAGAGTATATAAACTTAGAATATCTATTGTTATTTTCACGAGCTCATTATACCAAAATGAAACTTTTGCTGGTACCTAATTATATCTACCTAAGCCATTATTAGGTTTTCAGTTTATGAACCTATAGAGGAGATTTCTAAGTGTTTATTTCCTTATCTTGATTAGTTTCCCCAACGTTTAGAATAATCCGGCTCCCAGGTGTATATCGAACTGATAATTAATCTCTATGACGTTCTTCCACGCAAAAGTGTCAGGTAAACAAACGGAAAGCAGGGTCTGAGGAAACAGAGTCGTTTCGTAGTGCGACAGGTAGAATATACCATAGGCAATAAGTGTCCATCAGGGTGGTCTGAGCGCCTGCTTGTGGTCTGTCTAACCTTCTTCAGGTTCTTTTCAATTTCGAGTCTGAAATTATAATATCCTTGCGTCTAAATATTCACAATCACTCATTTATAATCTAATCTAAAGCATTTTTCAAATATCTCTCTTAAACTGGGACCTCCGTTTCCAGTCCCTATTAAACAAATTAGCAAACTTTATGATAACTTCTTTTTAAAGGAATGCTCCTTATTCAGTTTTCTTTACGCTGCAATGCTACATATTAGTATTTTGTTCAGTATATTATTAAGTATTATATAATTGGATCAATTATAATATAGGGGAAACTATATACCCAACATGATAATGATTAACAGTAGATAATCCTTATTATAACTAGAAAAATATAAAAATTTTATCTTTCTCTATTCATGCATTTCTAAACAAAATTTTTCTGAGGCGTGGTTTTACATTATAATACAAATTTGAAGGTTAATAAAAATAATGTTATGTTTTCTGACAGAAAATAGATTATTACATTTTTTACATATTTAAAAAACTCTTGTATTTATTCTCGACAAGGACTGCAGGGTAATATTACCTAGAATATTATCCACTTTTAAATGACGAATTAAGAACTTGACGTCTCTAAGACTAGTAACGTCATCTTTATATATGTTGAATCTCAAAACTTTTCAACTCACCCTCGTAATTCAGTGTTTGCTCCCGCGATACTCGTATAGACTCAATGTTAACTATATATATATACAGGAAGAAAATAAGTATGTAAGAACAACCAAAGTACAGGGCTCTTCTTCCGTCTTGCTTTACCGTTGGCAATCGCTCATTTGGGATCATGGTATATCACGCTTCATATAGAATGGCCACAGGTCGATGAAATATTGACCCTTCGATGCTCGAAGTTAAGCATCATTGCTGACCAGAAGATCGACAATTTCAACGCCGTTGGCAGCAATGATGAATCCAATCATAATTTAGTTACATCTTATTAGACTCCTACCGCGCCGGCTCACCGTGAGACCGCCTGGTAACATCCTTAATCCACGAAATGCATATCTCCGAGAACTGCTACCCCTTTACTCTCGTTCCCCCTCCCCCTTGCACCCAGAGCACTTCCTTTCCTCTCGAGCGCGAGGATCTCCGACGCTCGAGAAAATCGATGTATCGTTATTACTTTTTTCTGGAATGTCGGAATTCTCACATTCTGAATTAGACCGAAGTTTCAGGCGACTGCCCTGTTGGAGGTAAAAAGATAGAAAGTCTGTCTATACATAACTTTCTGCCAATATATAATTTGTATTGCATTTTAGATACAAAAAGTCTTATTTTATTTCTTGAAAATATCACACTTTTGCGTCCTTATTTGCTTCAATTAGTATCTTCTCTATTTCTCGTAGCTTGTCGCACATTATTGCAAATAATAATTCTGCATATTGTAAATATTAAAACAATCTTAAACAATACCAAACAACCTTCCCCTTCTTTCTCTACCTTCTCCTTCCCCCCTTCATCCATCACCCCTCTTTATTTAAAGACAGATGAAATCCAAAATTTTCAAAATTACAAAGAATCATAATATACTTCCTTACTTTCTTTACATCGGCTTTAAATTTTGATTAGCAGGATATTTCAATTATACTTCAAAATAATTCAGTGACGGAATTTTTCTTGAATTCTGAACACTTCAGTCCTACCTCATATACTGGATTATACATTTCGAATAGAAAAAATAAATAAATAAAAAATATGTTAAAGATTATAGCCTCCGGTCTCATTAAAATACAATAGGACTCGCACCTAATCCTAAAACAATAAAGAAGATATCAATTTTGTAGAATATAATTCTGTTGAATGAAATCCAGGTAACCTTCGAAAATAGATTTCTTCCTTTCTTCGCCGAGAATAGAGGCTCGTGTTAAAAAATGAATGACTCGACACTTATGTAAAACGGGTATAAACGTTCGTTTTGTTGGTCGAATTAGCCCAGTTGGTAGGTCGTGGCTTTTGGGGTGTTCTCTCCTTGGCTTTCATTCTCTTCTTGGCCTGAATCACAACTAGTCATTCCCTGCGGAGGACCTTCGCTTGCGGGCTCTTGTCTGGGCCAAAGAGGGTGATTTTTGCATGTCACGTGTACAAACGGGCGCATTTCTCAATGCACGTCGTTAGCCTCTTGTGAGGAATAAGGATGAGTCGAACTCACGCAACTACCATATATATACGCCCAAGATTCTTGCTCTTGATCCACCTTGATATTCCTGGGTTATGATTTTACGAATACCAGTCGCAATTCAGAAATTCAGACCCACCCTTAACACAGGATGACTCTGACAGATCTAGAAACTTGAATCCATGAGTCATCAGTTTCGATGCCAACCCATTTTTCTTCAACTAGATTGATCTATGATCGATACGTATTATAAAAAAGGGGCTTGTATTATTTCGTTCGTTAGCGAACGTATTGTGCGTTTTATTTTTACTATACGGCTATTTGGATTTATGTGTCAAGATAGTGATACGCAACTATTATTATATAGACAAGAACTTCACGATTATCGCTTGTCTATAATCTTGAAATTTTGAAACTCTTGAATATCTTGAAATAGTTCAAAAAATTCGAGATCAAGCGAGCATAATTCTTGAGTTTTTCGAACTGTGACAAATTTTAAACAACAAGCTTCTTTTCATTTTGTAAAGTTCCATTTTACATAACAAGAGGAAAATAAGATTCGTGCTGTAGCAGACACTAAACAATCTTAAAAGTAAATGTGACAAAAATTATTTACAGAATTCAAATTTAATTTGAATATATATCTCTTTATGCATCACATTTTTATATGCTTTAAAACTTTTAACGTGGAAAATATTCAATGCTTATGCGTTCTTTATTATGTTTCTTTGTGATAGATATTATTATTTAAATATATATGAGTAAATATAATACAGTATAAAATTCTGTCTTTACTGTACTCAATCAATTAAACTCACATTTTTTTTAAAGAACAGTCAAGAAAAAATCAGTACATATTTTTAATCTGAATCACAACACTACGGGAAAGAGAATATGAACCTTGCTCTTCGCGCCTATATTTCTGACAACCTCGGTGACAAATCTGGGCAAAATTAACGGTAACAGGTACCAAAAAGTACAGGGGGTGGCACCCCTTCTGTTTTTTTTAAACATTTTTATGACTTAACCCATATTTTTTGCTCTTTAAAAAATATATGGGCTCGAGAAAAGCTTTCATCTCTCCCCATAAAAATGCAAGAACCGTGCTTTTTTCAATTTCGCAGGAAAACTGCATGACCAATTTCACAGGAAGTCGAAGGAAAGACAGAGAAAAGAGATAAGGGAAAAGGTAGACTGCTGTGAACAAGTATATAGGTATACCGTTGCGAAAAAAATGAAGAACCGTTAGACCCTAAAACATCGGGAGAAATTTTTATGCCCGCCACTAACAGGTCCGAAGGGATCCAACGATGCCCGAAATTTTTCCTTTTACGACCCCCTGCCCCGTACAATCTGCGTGTAAAAATAAATAAAAAAAAATATGTCCGGAAATATAATACACGAGTTTTACTAATCATAAAAAACATATTATTACTTCAAGTGTAAAAAATTTATTCGCATTTTTGCGTTTATTACTCTTTGGGCTGTATTTTTTCCAAGGTCACATGAAGATATTAAAAAAATTTTATATCATTTTGATGGGGTTGAAAAAGTTGTTTAAAATATGATGATCGCAGGTGTGAAAAATAAACATTCTTATAAGAATTCTAAAACAGTTTTTAAAAGAAAAGTTTCGACAACTGTTTTACAAATCTTCACGAAAAGTATTTCAGACTTTTAAAAAAGTTTATGAAATATTTTAAGACTTTTGACATATCCTAATGTTTCGATGACTTACTTTTTTCAGTCTAATTTTATTTCATTTCACTACGGCATATGTGAAGGTGAGGGTAATAAAAAATTTATTGTATTTTATGCAATCTCGTAATACTGATATTGTTTATTAGACTCTCTTCAGATAATAACTTATTTTTAAAAATTTACGCAGAAACGAAAAGCTTAAAAAATTTAATTTACAAACTAGAATAATATCCTAACAATATTTTGAATAATTTGCTCTTTCCGCCACTTGGATTAACAAAATTTAATTTTAGAAAATCAGTTTTTTAGTTTATCTTATTTCGAATCGCGTATCCAAAATTGAAAAATGATTTGTAGATTACTCTGTAGAGTGTAGACTAAATTTATGGCGATATTCTGTTCTATTTGTTTTGGTTCAAGTATAAAACTATATATAGCCATGAAGCTACAGAAAAATAAAAAATGTTTTTTTCGCATCGAAATGGTAAACTAATAAAGTTGTAAAAAAATCTTGTCCACGCAGAAGCCTCTCTACTACTGCTATTATTATTCTTTTTTCACTCCTCACTGATATTGCAGTTTTGTCTGAGGATCTGTCCTTTTTTTTTGTCATTATTACGACTTTTCCCTTCCTCGGCTGCATTCTTCAACCTATCGTAAAATTACTTATCAACAAAGACTGTGTGAATAGGTCATAATCGATCCTTTGCTTAGTCGTAAGGATTCCGTATATGGTGTCTGCTGGTTTCCGAAGTTTACCTGGGATCACTTTCCAAATCCTGCAGCATTGCTATTCTTGGGTTGGGGTTGCTCTGCCTACTCTATATAACAACAAGTTGGAAAATATTAGGGTGCAGGTCCATTAAGAAGCTTAGTATTATAAATAAACATTGTTCAGTTTTACAGCAGAGGCTATATTTAAAAAGATAAATGAAAATACCTAAGGAGAAAAAATTAAATAAGTCCTACTATCTGAAATTTGCTCGGCGTTTTTCCAAGGACACGTTAAAAAAATATAAAACGAATCCAGGAAATAAAATCGCGTTTCTTCTTTGAAGAAAATAAAGTAAAAAGGGACTCATCTTCAGCTCTCTTGACCCTCAATAAAAAGAACAAAAAAAAACACGAAAAGCGTTTTTTTTACGTTTAGCTTTAGATAAGATCGGTCCCTCCTGAAAAATTTCTGATGTTTTCAAATATAGTTTACAAATTAAAACCTTTTTTGGTTGCTTTATACAAAAATGGAAAACAGCTGGTGTTTGGCTTTCTATCGTAATGTATCGCCCACACGACGATGTCCGCGTAACGGCAACAACCTGAGAATGTCGCTGAACAATAAAAGTTTCTGCTCGTGAATTATTTTTATGGTCCACATCCTGCCCCAAATCGGTCGTCGAAAGTCGCCAAAGGATATGGACGTACAAGAGGCGCGATTTCGCTCAGAGGAGAAACGAGTTTGACTACCGAACCTCGAAAATATTTATTGGCAACGACTTCGTCTTTGAGAAAACAAAAGTGACAAAAGATGACAGAAAATATAACAGATATCTTTTTTGCAGAAATTGCAAAACCGGTTGGATGATGGTTTACTTCATTATAGATTGTTAATATAGAAGAATTAAAATCTGGAAAGCAAAAATACTCGAGATGTTATTTATTTTGGAATAAGTAAAGTGTTTACTTTTTCTATTTTATAGCTCTTCAAGGTAGAGGATTCCTTTCACACCTTCTTTCCAAGAAGCGTATATTCTCACGGTTTCCCTTAACTTCGCCCAGTCGCCTCAAATTGATGATAATTTCGACCAACTGTCGCTCCATTTATCAAGTGCATCCTGTGGTTTTGGAAACTAATCAAAGCGAACTCCTTTTATTTCCTATGTTCCAAAATTAATTCGAGCAGTCTAAAAAATGGGACAATTGGCTCGAAGATGAAAGAGTTAATCTGCGTCGGAAGATTAAAAATATATATCAGTTTTGTCACATTAATATAATTCATCCATTTTATGATATGTGCATAATTATTCATTTGAGAAAACTTTGCTCTCTTTCTTAAAACAACACACCATTCCTCTTTTTAATAACAATATTTTTATATAATTAGGCATTTATAGGGCAACCATATAGTAGTAATATCTCATTAATACCACTCTTTATACCTTATAATAATGTAATAAAACTGAGATATTTTTGATAATCAAACGAGTTTTCCAAGTCAATATCAAACATCGGGTAAAAACAGGGAATTCCTAATATTTTATACACTATGATTACATTTTTTTCATAATTAATAATAACTAGAGATGTAAAGAGATTTCAAAAGATTACAAGAGTAAGTGATCTCAAAGAATTTCAAAATATTTCAAATGGTCCTCATGGGATACAGGACCCCATCGTGTAATAATTAATCATTTATTACAAAACTTAGTAAATAAATAGTTGAAAATAAATAAAAATTAGAAGTATTGCCAAATAATTTTCTGGTGAAAAAGTATATGCTCGTGACTGTCATAAATCTATGAACTGATTGTATGTTTAATGTTTGCCTTTTTATTGTTTAAAAAAAATGTTCGTGAGTGTAATAAAATTACGATTAGTCATATATTTTTCCACGGCAGACTTATCATGTATATAAAATCGATCTAAACCTGATACTACGCTAGAAAAATGGTATATAAAGAGGGAAAAATTCAACGTCTATTACAGTCTTCAAAAGTTTTATTTGCTTTACAAAAAAACAGTTATTTACAAGACACTTTACGGACAACATGAAGGCGTATTCAGTTCTATTTTTCATGATGGCAATTCTATCTGCCATGTCTCTGGGAGCTGTTGAAGCAAAAAAAGGAAAGGGGCCACCACCAAAGTAAATTAAATCAAATTTTGTTTCTTTTCTAACATTTTAATTTGTGTTATATTCAAGATTAATTTTTTTTTCTTTATATGTTGACTTATATGCCTCAGATTAAATTTTTAAAAACCATTGAGTAAAATTTTGAATTGAAACTAAAATATCGAATATACCATATAATATGTATAAGAAACTATAAGCTGTGAAGTTATATCAAATTTTGTATACTCATAAAGTGAGCACTTTACTTCCTGGAAATAAATATGATTTGCTTCCTGACAGTTCAGTTGCAAAATCAATTTTTCAAAATAAAAAATAATCATAACTTTTTAACTTTTCAATAAAATGTATTAATCTTACATGTTTTGAATTATAATAATTTGAAAAATTATAAATGAACATAAGTTTCTTTTTTTTCATTTTATGGAAAAAAAATCTATTCGTCTTGACACAAGGAATTTCTATTTTTCCTTAAATCGGCTTCAAATTCGGATAAATTGAAGTTATAGTTGAAAAATAAATATTTGAAAATTACAATTAAATATCTTGTAAAATAATTGTAAAAAATGCAACTTAGTATATATTGTGGAGTATTAAGTAAACTTCAATTTATCTGTACGCGTTCTCCAGGGTTAAAAATATACACGCTGACAATTTTTAAAAAAACCTTTTTTTGGAAACTATGAGGATATAAGTAAGCAAAAATGTAAATAATTTCTTTATTTTCATTGGATTTTTCTATCTCCTTATATAGGGGCTTGACTGATGACTTGATGGCATAGGGTGTACCTTATCCTTCTTATGTCTGCAACCGCAAGATGTAACTGAAAATAAAAAAGAAATTTGTAATTTCTGCTCTTAAAAAATAAATCCATGGATTAAAAAATACTTAAGAAAATCGTTTTCTTTTCTCCTTTCCTAGATAAAATTCCATTTTAATAGCAATAGGAATACCATAGATTTTTTTATGCAGTTAAAGTAAAAAATTATTTTAAAAGAACCTAATCTCTTTTAGAAAAAATACTAAAAATAAAGAAACTATTTCCTTGGAAAGAGAAATACATGTACGTCGAAATCCAATGTGTCCTGCGATTTCGCGTATAGAAGCCAAGAGGAGCGTGCGAATCTGTGGAGAAATATAATTCAATGAGGTTGACTCTTGAATGGGGGCCGGACTCTTGTAAAGCTGCGCAAGCGGAACCCTCTGCTCGACCCCCGGCCTGGCTGAATGGGCGGTTCGTACGAGGCTAAAAAATCGAATTTATCGGCTAGAATTCCGCGTAATATAAACCATTGCCTGGCGTACTTATAAAGGCCTCTGCAAGTGTGCAATCCACCATTGGGTGCGAAACAATTGACTGCTTGATTAAAGAATCAGACCTCCTAATGGCCATCAGCCTTCAGACAATAAATACTCCATCTCGTTGGGCCTGATGCCCAAGGGTTGTTACTAAGATTGTTACATCGTCCACAGGTTGTTGCCCACATTTTAAAATGGGCATTGACACAACACACAACTGCTGCTTAGATATTGACTTCCTAACGATTTCATTGTATAATTATATGTATACTAGCGCCGACCTTACAATTCGCAATAGCAAAACGCCATTCCAGTTCCAGATTTGAATAAAGGATGACCTCCTCAATGAGTACTGACCTTTTCTTTGAATAATTCTCGAATAGTTTTACGCTTTACAATGTTGAAGTTTCAATGGAAAATCTTTATTTATTGTACTCATAGAATTAAACACTTATGGGCATCTCTTTCTAAATTCTGGATATTTCTTACTAATTCTAGAAATATTTTAAAACATTTTTACAAAGTTTCTTCTTGTAGAAAGTCGATAAATGTATATATTTCTAATCTTATAATTTATTATCAAAGTGATGATTTTGCTAAACTTGGCAAAAATGCCTTGCGAAATACAACCAATGAACCAGAATCCTCAATCATCATATAATGATGAGTCTTATATATATTAATTTCTATTTCACAACATCGATATACTGATTTTGCATGCCGATTCTTCTTCTCCATAAATATATTATCGTCTACTGACATATAACATGCACGCAGTTCTTTCTGAAAGTAATTAAACGTAACTTAACACCTGAATGCCCGAGTAGAGTAAATGCGTCTTATCGCAACATTTCTGCGCATTCAATATGTGTATATTCTCTTAATGTTCCAACTCGGTATAGTTATATAAAGGTAAACGCATAATTACATACAGATGCTGTATATGTATATATTATAGGTGGGTATCGGATTATGCAGATGATGAAATCCTTATATAGATTCAAAAAAGAAGATGATAAAATAGAAGAAAATGAAAAGACAAAAAAAAATAGAAGGTCAAGAAAAAAGAAAGACGAGGAAAAGGTGGAGGTGATGAAAAAGGAGAAGATTTGAACAAAAAGAAGAGATAGGTGATGGATAAGAAGAAATAGGAGAAGAAGAGGCTAGCTCTATCGCTGATCTTGAACTAACACCTTTCAGGGCATATTCCGCCATTTATTACGGAGAGCAAGGTGTTCCAATAATTGCGCAAATGCTGCGAGATTGCCTGCATACGAAGTCATCGGTAATCGTTCTTGCGAGGAGCACGTCCGTCTTCTGCATTTATGTATGGTACACGTTGGATGCTGCATCTTGTGTGCGTCTACTGCCATGTCGTTGAAGCTGTATTGTATATATTGTATGCGCTCCCGCGTGCGATCTGCAAGAAGGAAAGAAAAAAATAAGTGACGTTGGTACTTGTCATTTCCAACCGATGGATAGCATGGTCGTGCCCATTACGGTTGCCACGACTATAAATTATTGGAATGAGTCTATCACGTCAGACTCGGACTCCGTGATGGCGATGTGAAATCGGCGCTTCAAGATCCAACGCGTTGTGTCAAACAACAGATTTATTAAAAAGCCAAACATTGTCAACTCTTGAAATTTTGAAACTCTTGAACATTATGAAATTGGAAAATTAAAATTAAATTAAATTTTCAATTTATATTACAAAAGAGGAAAATAACATTCGAAAATGCAGATTTAAAAAACCAAAAAAGTAAATATGATAAACTTTTATAAAAATATATTGTAATTTCCATATTCCCTGTATTTCTTATGCGTAGTTTAACACTTTTATCGTGGAAAATTTTTTAACTAAAATTGATGTTACTCTGTAAATTATTTATCGTAAGTTCTGAAGTTCATGATAGTGTTTAAAAATCCATTAAAATATCAATCTCATTTTTTTATTCACAAATCTGGCTCATCACTATTCACTAGTTAAACGTAAGTCAATAAATATGTTTCGCAATTGATCTCAATGTTCAGATAGAGTAAATTAGCGAGGGATGTATATGTGTACAGATGTGTATATAATTATTAATTATCAACCTTGAGAGAATCTTCCGTCTGCGGATCAACAGACTTCACTTCGCTGATTTCTATGAATTAAAAATTAATTACTTCAGAATTACTTTATACTCCTCCAGTACACAATAACCTCTCAGATTATTGTGTAATTATGCAGAAAGCCTGTAATTTTAGTATGCAGACAAAAGAATCTATAAAAATTATATCGGACTACAATGTGGCTGTATTTACACGTTTAAATGTATTTCATTCTGATCGCAGATCTTATTTATCTTCCATCCCCATTCCATTACCAACATTACCTCGGTTTGTTATTAATGAGATATTACATTAAATATGTCAATTACACCATTTCTGTACGGGATATAATATAAATCGGGTTGCAACGATTATAGAGCCTGGAATATTCTATCCTTGAGCTGCTATAGTGGATGGTGCATACATCATACAGCAGGGCAGTCTCTCAATATCATAATTTCTCGCATGCGACCATACATACGTGTGTTTCCAATTAACATTATCCTAGATATGAGATGAGCTGCTAGGAATTTCCATATTTCACATTATAAGGCTAACGCGTAAGGTGTGATCAGTGATCATCTTTTCGCTAAGATCGTCGATCGCGCATGATAATGTCTATCCGTCACCTTGAGTCCACATAACGCACTTGTCTGCTAGAATTTTTCTCTTTGAATATCACGGATCATCGAGGAGATTCCACGGAAATACATTGGAAATGAATGATGAGCAGAATTGTAATTAGCGCATTGAGATGCTGGCGCTGATGATTATCAGGATTATTTGCAATAATCGATTATTGGTTTGCGTATGCGAGTTTATTATCTTTTTTCATCATGTCTGGGGCAATTAATGGTTTGTCAGAGTATTTTATTGATTTCTGGATTTTTATCGGTTCGTCAGGTTTTCTTAGGTCACGCGAATGGCGAAGAGTTGATTTTTCAAGGTCTTGGAGAAGTAGAGATCGCAGAATAATACATTAATATGCGGTTTACTGTTTATTATCCTTAACATAATATTGCAGTTTTTCATTCTTGCTTGGAGGATTTTTGAAGGACAAGGAAGATATCGTCTTCGAAGTTATCGCAAATGGACCACACGCGATGAAAAGAGCAGGTTGGAAGTAGCTTTTATTTTCAAAGAAAACATTATCGTAACACCCGCCGTGTCCATAACGATGAATGCCGGCTGGTTTGCTGGTGCGTGCATTGAAATAATATTTTACTATTTGCATGCGAGCTTGCGATAGTATTCAAGAACGTGGATCGTCGGATCACGCGTCGCTCATTGACGTGCGCTCGCAAAAGTCACATAGTTACAATACATTTTTTGCTTGACATTAAACTTGGAAAGAAAAGTGCCAAGTGTGTTTTTAATGAACTAGATGTTAGAATAATTTATTGATCGTAATTAGTTATCTTTTTTTCATCAAAGAATCATTTATAATTCACAATAGATCTGTCATGAAATAAAATTCGACCAAGAAAAGCTAGGAAAACAGTTATAATTTTATGATTGTCCCACAGAAAACCACACATACAATACGAGTGGATAATAAAACATAAATGGTTCCAATATATTTCATTGTCAAATCTAAATACATCAAAATTCGACTATTCTTTCTCCAAAGATTTTCTCAGAGGCAGATCTATACTATCAATCTTTCATAAATCAAAAGTCCCTATAGGGGCGGTGCTATCTCTTTTTTGATGCTCCTTGATAAACAGCAGAATCGACAATCTCTAAAGTTCAAGAAGACCACAGAACAGATTTTGGACGCGTGTAAAGGTGTCACCGATCCGAAGAACTCGGTCGCGTTCCTCTGCCTTTTATAAAATATATAGAAGTCGTGCGGCAATTCGAAGAGGGTGGATAATTTATTGGCTCTTGCCGTACGTGACACTATACCCGACTCATTTTCGAAAGAACTGACGATCGTTCATTCTCCTCGGCCACTCAACAAGAAGCAGATCAAGAGAAGAAAACTGTAGGGAGGGACGTTGAAAAAGAGAGAAAAATGAGGGTGAGAACGAGAGCTAGGTGGAGTGGACGAAAAATAGGGGCAGAACTGAGCCACTCGAAGGTGTCACGAGGCATTCAGGAAAACCAAAACATCTTTTCTCATTCGGCACGGACAATAACGACCCCGTTGATCGGTTTGACAATAGAGACTGACCCTGGTCCAGATCTCAGATAAATTTCGCATTATTTGAAGAGATCGGTGGACCACGTGAGCTGGACAGAGTCGCGAGTTCTCTCTTAAGAAGGAGCACAATGGACGAGGTCCTTTATTCTCGTAATTGTCCTGCTCGACGGCTCTCTAGGAGAGACACTTATTTATCGCAATTGCGAACGAATAGACCCCCGGCTGTCTTTCAAATCATTGATGTGCTCCAAAGAAGCCGATACATGCTTTTAACATCAGCGGCTATTATATGGATCTGAAATATGCTATCCTTATTCTGTTATTACACTCACTCTTGCAATAATAAAACGTTTACATTTTCTTCTTCTGCACAATCTCACTTTGCTGTTGACTAATAAGAGTAAAGTTATTGGCAGATATTTCCCAATTTAACCCTATTTAAAATAGGGTTCTGACGATACCCTGGTCGACATTTCTATTTTCAATAAAAATATTTTTATATAATTAGACGTTTATGGGGCAACGATTATAGTAGTAAAGTTTTTAATCCGTTGGATAAACGGACTTCGAAATTCGTCGAAATGAAAATTTTCAAGAATGATTCTAAGTGCGATCCTGGCGTATGCAGACAGAGAGTTTCAAGATTTTAGAGCGGGTTAAAAATTTTGTTTAGTATTTTAAGGGATATTAAATGACATTAAAGAATTTAAGGATTTTCAAGAGCTTTCACACGATTTAAAAAATGGCAAGACACCTTAAAGGATTTCCAGAGATTTTATAAGATTTTAAAGATATCAACATTTGCTAAAGGATTTCAACAGATTTGAAGGACTTAAAGGGATTTTTAAAGAGTTTAAAAGAAAATTCAAAATATTTTCCACATTTGCAATTATTTAGAAGTATTTTTAAGTATTTCAGCGATTTTTAAATGATATTGTAGAATTTTAAAAGATTTTAAAAGGATTTTAAGTGATATATTAAAGTATTTAAGTGAATCCCAGGAAATTTCAAGTGACTCGTATCTAGACTCTAGATAATTTAAAAGGATTTTAAGAATAAGATTTAAGAGAATCTAAAGATTAAAATGTATTTAAAGCGATTTAAACATTTTGTCAGGTTTTTCAAGGGATTTTAAATGATATTAAAGAATTTTAAAAGAATTTCGAAAGATTTCAAATGCGTTTGAAGATTTTGAAGTAACTATGAAAAATTTTGTAAAGTATTTCAAAGGATTTTAAAAGTTTTGACAATTTTTCAAGAGATTAAACAAATTTTAAAGAATCCACAACAATTATTTTATGTTTTCAAATTATTTAAAAATCTTGCAACTCTTTTGAATGTTATGAAATTCTTTCAAATTTTGATATCTTTGAAACTTTTTGTTCTTTCAATTTTTGGAACATCTTTTTGCCAAAAAACCAAAATCTTAAATGTGAAAAAGTAACAAAAAAATAATTCCCGGAAATTCAAATTATCATCCAAATATTCAATAAAAATTCCTTAAAACCACTTGAATCTTCAGATCGGATCTCGATTTTAAAGCGAATAGAAATTTATTTTTAATGCAATTACTACCTTTTTTTATAATAAGATTTATTTTCAGAAAATTAACCAGTGAAGTAATCAAATATTTCTGACGGATTGTTTCCAATTTATAAAGTTTTTAGATTTTCAAACCTAATGAGACAAATGCTTCCTATATAGAATAGATTTTAATACCTCATTACGATTTCTTGTTGCAAGTCAAAACCCAAATTTGGGTAGACGCTTTATCGACCTTATAGCCCTCGTTGATTGCATTCATTCAAGCAAGGCATAAGGGAAGAAACTGTTTTCTTCCGACCTGATCGTCGCGATTAATCACGTCCGCAAGTCACAATCGTTAGTAATCTGTATCTGGTAGTATGTAGACTACATGTGCGCAAGAGGAGCCAGCTTTATAGCTTCGTTTTTAAATGGATTGGCCTCCTAATTCATTGAAGATATTCAGTTTGGTACGGTAGTTTTCTGGCGTCAATTCATAACAAGGTATTAACGAGGTCGTGATGAATGGGACATTAGACAACGCCAAGCAGCGGCATTCATTTTCTGCTCTCACAATTCCGAGAATCTACTGCGGCTATACGTAACCGTAAACGTGACTGTGAAAGAGATATTTCAATGGTTTGTAAAAATAGTGGCTAAATATTGATTCAAGATGTCGCACATAGATATTTTATTGATACAAGTAAAACGAAAGATCTCCAATGGAAGTCTAGTTAGGCCTTGATCAGGTGTTAATCATCTTTCCTCACGTGGAAAAATATTCGGGCGCTGATCGGACCCAAACTAGATCGCCCAATTAATTATGTGAAGCTGATCTAATGGGGTGCTAAATGAAAGTATCTTAGTGATGCAATCGAGCGAGATTTTACAAGAAAAAATTACAGAATTGGTAAATTCTGTATGAATTAATTTTAAAGCAGGTTAGCATATAAATCTCCTCTTATGTTAATTACATAAAATGAAAATTTACAAAACGAGAATGACTTATATGTTTAAATTTTGTATTTGACGGTTTGAAAAAGTCAAAAATCTTAAGCCAGTTTACCTCGACTTTTCGTGACAGTTTTCAAGATGTTCAAGCGTTTAAAAATTTCAAGTTAATTGATGCGAAAATTGAAATTTTTGTCTTGTCATGCAAGTGTTTTGCAAAAGAAATGTCTTTAATGTAAAGCTATGTATATAATAATTTATAGCTTCTTGTATGAAACGTTTTTGTAAATATTTTCAACAAATTCTAATATCTTCTAGACGATATAAAATGAACAGACCCAATTGCAAAATTTCTTATTAGAAAATTATAAATGGTCATGCATGAAGGATTCAAAAATTGCAACATAAATAGAACAAAATATATAATATACTCTTTATGCGTAACCTTTGTTGCTTGAATGACTCGCAGTATTCAATAATTATATCCTTACTTAAGTATAAAATGAATATTGAATATCTATTAATTAGATGTGGTTTTTAGGAGTAACTGTAAGAGTGAAAATTATAATCTTCAGATAAAGACACATTGCGAGTGATCAGAGCCACTCCCACCTTATTATACCCGCTCTTAAATCAGGAATTACTTCTAAAGTTCTAAATTACAGAGATAATTGTCAGGCAGACAAAAAACGATTGCAAATCGTTTCTAATTACTTTCCGTCAATTCCGAACAGGAATTCCTGTAAAGATATTGAGTAGTTGGAGAAAAGGACGCAAGCATCTGTCGCAGATTTTTAAAATAGATTTCTGTTTAGGAACGAGATTTGAAGGTCATTAATTTAATATAGCATCGACTCGATGAAGCCCGTGAAATCCTGAGGATCTCGTTATGCGTAACCGAGTACACGGAAGCTGCACAAAAGGAAGGGCGCCTTCAAAGAAAAGGGATTCTTAATCTGACGGCTCACATAAATTCGCGGGAACGAGTCAGTTTTCGGCCCGAATTAATCCCGAGCACGACGAAATGGGATCTTCCAGATGTTCTGCGATTGGTTTCGACCTAGGACTTACATATGAAATAGATTTATAATTTTTCAGGGTGCGGTTCTTCAGTTTCTCTCTAGATAATTTAAATTTCAATGATCAATAACTCACCCTTACTATATATGAGGTGCTTTGGAAAATAATTACAAATATGAAACTTTTTTTATACTCATCACCTTTAAATATTTAAAATGTAAACTGTCTGTAAATATATCACATTCATCAATGCTAAAACTGCATAATTATTGAGATTGCAAATCCTCAACTTTTTATAAACAATAAATGCGTCACAAAATAATCATCAAAAGGAGAAATTTAATTTTTGTAATACCTTGTTTCTTTATAAGTCAGTTGTATTATAGGAGCAGTTTACTTTCGTCGTGAATCATTACCCTTAAAATAAAAAATAAAAATAAATAAGGAAATAAACCTTTAGCTGTCTGATACGTATAGGGGTGAGTTGAAATTATCTGTAATCTTGATGTTGTAAAAAGTGATGTCGCTAACATATACAGTATACACGGATTAAAAGAAATGCTTTTCATAGTTGAAACCAGGAAATTGGTCACGGCGCTTAAACTAGGGGTTGCACGCTCGCCCCTAATTTTCGTCATTGGCCTTTGAATATTATAATGGTATCCAAGTGTCTTTCTCTCCGTTATTATTAAATCAGAATTACTATCCGAATCACTTTTTTTATTAGGTTTCTTCCTGTTTCGTTCCTTATTTTTACAGATTGCGCTACCGGATACTATATAAAGTTGATTGCTTTGACAAAGTTGTCGCGTCTAAACATCTTCCCTGTTTCGAATCATATGAATTCTGACAGGACTTGAAAATTGAAATATAAATATAAATAAAAAGTGATTTAAAACTGTAGCTTATGCTAAATGAAACTAATAGAAAAATGCTGATGTTCATTTCCTTCCAATTATTGATTCATGCCACAAAGTCCACGAGTATAACTAATTTCTGGAGAGTCCATTGCGTTTCTCCAGAATATATGTACAATGTACATTGCACAGATACAGGATATAGACATAAACCCTTTAACTTGTAGACATTATTGCAGCAGATCCATGTGCTTCTGAATGCCCTTGAATTAAAATGGTAATAGAAATGTAGTACCATTTGAATTGCGAATGTCATAGCGTGCCGCGGTTACTGAGCCTGGGATGTGTATATGCTAAGTAGCGCCTTGTTATGAATTTAGAACAGGCGCCATCTTGCCGGGAAGCAGTTTGCTCTTTGCCCTCATCCGCGAGTAATTCGTGCCGAAGATCGCCACGGTCAGTATGGGCCATACTGGCATATGGCAATTTACATGGGAAACTTCAAGTAAAAATTGTCATCTGATCCAATCAAAATTTCAAAAAAAATGGGATCGAGTATATTGCAGTGCCACGTCATTCATCCTATCTTGACTATACAAATAGAATGTCCGATCGGAGCATTCTTATGTTTAGATCTTTGTTTAGAGAACACCCGGTGCAATTTACGTTTAGGTATTTTGAGATAGCTATATTGTCATAGGAAAATATGTATTATGAATCTATTATCTATTTTGTTATGGCCAGAAGAGGTTGGTAAAGGCTACATATAAATATTGTGAACCCATTAACCTTAAGCTTATATACCAATCTTCTTCCAGACAATGTCGCAGATACTTCGTATTCAATATAATGACTATGTGGCCGGAAGTCCAAATGAACAAACCCCCGTGGGCGGTAAGAGTTCTTGAAGCTGTATACCTGAACATGCATAACTGTGACAAAACAATTATACTTGTGCAGAAAATACATGTATAGAGTAATGTGGCAGAAGAGCGTTTGAACGGTAACTTTTAGAAATAATTAAATTTAGTTTTGGAAATCAATCATATGATCTTAAGTAAATTTTATTGCGTCTTATGTATTTTTGTTCTGCAGGCCTTAAAATTTTCGATCCTAGAAACCGTACACCAATTACAAAAGAAATCGTTCAGGGTATAAAAGTGTTATAGGTTACACCCTCTGTTTATCCGGAGTAAATAGAACTAGGATTTTTGTTAGAGACTTTTCCGAAAATTTAAGTTCACCCCAAATCTGAGGCTCTTCGACCCCCGTCATCGCGCCTTTTATTTCTTAAAAAAGAAGAATTTTTTATTGTCCGCTCTAGCCTAAGTCAACAGGTTTATTCATGTTAGACGTGACCGAGTTCCGATAGTTTCCTTCTTCTCATTTACGAATTCGTCTAGTCTAGACTATAATACAAAAAATGTACCTATATATATATATTATACTTTTCCGAAGAAAATCAAGATATGCATTTGTCTTCTTTAAAATATTTAAATATGCAAAAAGGAGTAAAAAGAAAATATACATAGATTTCCTATACATATTATACATAAATTAATTCTTTTTATAAGTAACACATCTACGCGTTAAAGAATAATGTATAAGATATAATGCATTTTTTTAAATAAGTTGAATCACTTGTGGGAGCTTGCGTGCAGGTGAAATAAATGATCGAGAATAAACTAATACACTTAATATGACAATTTATTTACCGGTTGAGAATTTAGAAGTGTACTGAGCAAGGACCGATCGGAGACTGACTGACCTGAACTATATAAAGGTATAAACGAGTTAATCGAAGGGAACAGGAAATGTAATAAGAACTAGGAAAAACCCAAGTACGATTTTCTAGAAGGTACAGTACCAGATGTGTATACCTGAATTGCTACTTAAACCTTCGGCGAGACTAAGAAACGGTAGCAGGTAGTCACCACAAGGGATATCTTTCTCTCTCTCGACTCAAACTCTTTTAAAAATCCCTTGAAATCTTTTGAAAACTGTTGAAAATTCTTAAATTATTTTGCACCTTTTAAAACTTTTTTCAATTTTTTAAAATCTGAAATACCTTAAACTTCCTTGAAATTTCTTAAAATAACTTGAAATCTCCCAAACTCCCGAGAAGTGCTAGGTAAGTTTTTGCTAGTAATTAAATAAAAATAAAATGGTTTTGGAAACTTTTTCTGATATTCTAAATCCAATATAAATGTAAAAACAAAAATAAAAAATTTTTATCAGACTAGACGTCTGAAACTTCAACTCAATGTTGATCTGTAAAAGTTATAGATCTGTCAGAGTATAACAGATTATATAGATTTTACCTATATATCTGCTACAGGATAGCAGAAATGTCTAATAGAAGATTTGAATCTTTAACTTTAACAGATTCATTTTTCTGCGTGTAATATTTGGTCTAAGTTTATATAAATTTCAATTTTTTTTCTTTAATCTTATTAGATGTCAATCAAGATAAGATTGCACAAGAGTATGGATTGCAAGTAGCGAGTAAAACACGTCATTAAGTTGTCAAGAAAAGCGGCAGATACCTTCTAAAACGTGATATTAAGAATTTCGCAAATCATAAGAGGAATGCGTCTGATAAGTGGCAATTGAGTGACGAGATTAAAGTTTTTTCGGTGTTATACCACTCAAGATATTTTCCGCGTGTGTACTCATCTGCGGCAAGTTTTTCGCGATCAATGGATCGCTGTGCAACAGATCGCCGATCTGACAATCTAGCAGCGGGAGATCGTGTAGAGATCGTTTGATCGTTTGTTCCACGATCTCTCACGCGGCATATATATATACGAAACATACCGTTCCGGGATCGTATATAGATATACATATATATATAATTATATATATATATATATATGTACCGTGAGGGGAACTTCATACCATCACTTCAAATTCGTGAGAAGTGCTGCCTGCATGAACATACAATAATCTATACGCACTTTTTTGAGATTTACGGTGGCTATATACTCATTCGTTTCTGAAAAACATGAATGTTCACGACCTTAACATTGCCTTCATCACGAAAATTTGCATTTTCTGCATTTGTTTAATGCAGAGAATACTTTTGAGGGAGCATAATTGAACATTAAGGTATTTTTTTATGGTAAAAATTTAAAATTTAAATGATTTTTGGAAATTGCGGGATTTTAAGGGATATTCAGTAATTTTAAGGAAAAATTAATATTTCTTAATTTTTTTAAAACTAAAATGAAATTGCACATGAAGTTATTTCATAGTATCGTTACTTAATATTAAGCATTAAATTAAGATATAAAGCTCTTATAACGCTTTTGAAATCATGTAAAATTGATGGTCTCTCTGGAAGATTTTTTCTTCTTATTTTGAAAACTTCGTTGACGCGAATGAAAACATTTTTCTCCTATAACAATTGGACCCCTTCCAGGAGCTCTATGCTTGAGAAAAAAAAGGTCACACCTCCATGTTTCACACCTCGTTAGTCAGATTCGCAACCACATTTTGAATAATGTCCTTTCCAAAGAATGGACTTGTGACCAGAGAAGAAAGAAGCAGTTAGTGTTTGTCTCCTCGAATTCATCGTAAGAAAGCAATCAGTATTTACGATCAATTACTAGAAACGCTTTTTTGCAAAACGTTTCTGTTGTGCTTATTTTCTTTGTGCCTAAATTGTTCCTTTCAATGACAAATCCTGACAAGCGCAGGCAAGTTCACCAGCCGTTTGACCGCCACAATACAGAAATTAAGATAGCGATCGACACTCGCAATATCCATATACAACCATCATCCCTTTCCGTCGGAACTGTCGAAATAAATAAGCAAAGAATAAATCATCCTTGGGAAAATATCGCGGGGTCAAGATCGTATCCGACTGTTGGTGCAACGACTAAAACTTTATAAATATATATCAGCAGGAAGTGCATTGTGAGAGCGAGTATCGAATCCTGAAATCGAGCTCATATAGAATTGAAGAAATAAAAAGAAGAAAGGAAAAAGGAGGAAGTGTTGTTAGCTCGTTTTCAAAATCAAAGTATTTGCGCAAAAAAAAAGTTCTCATCTTGCAAAACCTATTTGCACACAGAACAAGCTATGATCGATCGATGGATCGATTCAAGAAGTGTCAAGATTTCAAGAAGAGTCTGCCTTTAGGTACCTACTGGCAGGCTGAATCAGCAAATCCTTTTAAACGCATCTTTGCGTCACAGTGTGTGTGTGCATATATTCTACTTATAATGCAGCTGCTGCATTCGTGCATCGTAGTTTCATTTTTATATTGAACAATGTTACTAGACATCAATGCTTTCAGCGTGTAAACTCCACATCAGGTCGATGCATCAATCTTGTCTCGCTGAAGTAAAATTAGTTTGATTTAACAAAATTATTGTAGAATAAAATCCTGATTTTATTGGAAAATATATCACTGCATTTCTGTAATTGACTTCATAAATAAATATAGGTTTTGTACAAAATTATGTAAGATTGGATAACACAAGAATTCCATTCTCAATTTTGATGTCTAAAAATAAACCAAGTTCCACGCTTTTTTTTATCGAAATAATAAAAAATTTTATTACTTTTTTCAGCTCCATGATAGCAGGGCATATAAATATTTAGATCAAATCTCACATTGCATGCAATAAAAAATTGATAAAAAGTGCTGTTCTACAATTGCACAAAAAATGTTATATAACATTTCGAGCAATATAAAATGACTCACGTAGATAATATAAAAAATATGGTTATTTTTAGAGGTATCTTCTTCAAATACGTATTTATAGTATGAAGAATTATAAAATATGTACGACCGACCATGGACTTAAAATTCACTAAGCATGTTTCTGTTTTTCACGCTACAAATATTTTGATTGTCCATAAGTCAACAAAATATTCTCTAAGTGTTGAGTAAATGTATGCGTAACC
This sequence comes from Synergus laeviventris, assembly GCA_032275145.1. Taxonomy (NCBI): domain Eukaryota; kingdom Metazoa; phylum Arthropoda; class Insecta; order Hymenoptera; family Cynipidae; genus Synergus; species Synergus laeviventris. The sequence continues at coordinate 1,694,013 of JAUESI010000008.1, read as the reverse complement.
GAGAATGCCTAAAGAAAATATTGAACGAAAAACTGAAAGATCTAGTTCTAAAAGTCACGGTAGAAGTGGAGAACGTATAGAACGATTGACTTACTAAACACGACTATTGAGAAAAAACCTGTTCTTATTCAAATTTACAGAAAATAAATTTTTTGAAAACTTTCACACTTTTCGTGTATTATTTAAATTAGCGTAATATTTAATTTATAGTATTGATAAAAGTCCAAAAACAACCCTGCTGAAGAACTTTTTGGGGCAAAAGTATTATTGTACTGTGGAACTTCATTTCAAATCCAAATAGAATTCTAATAGGGTTATTTTTACCCATGCCTTTCTTCTACATTTTTTTCTTCTTATGTATATATACCAACGTTATTTATTTCTTAAAAAGTATCAGATTACGATATTATATAACCTCGACGTATCATATATATGACAAATATATGTAATACAATCATAATTTAAGGTTTATAACTGTGAATCTTTTTTCAAAGCGACCTTTCTTTAATATCTCTAGATCTTGAAACTACCTTAGAAAATAGATCCCACAACCATATACTCATGAGTTTGGTACCACCTTAAATCTGAAGCGACTTTCTAATTTTCCAAAAATTGTCTCATAAACTCCATTCCACGTATCATTGACTCTTCTATCCAAAGTGGTCATGCCAAGCCCGACAAAAGAATTTTGTCCTTCCTACTCATATTCCAAAGAATATTCAGTCTTCGAATTCCATTAATAAAAGATCATTTGACACAGGGATCACCGGGGAAGCTAAGAAGTGCAGTCGCGTTATGGATGCAATGCAACGAAATCTTGATGATGCTCCTTTTGAAATTTGACACTAACTCGAGCGCGTAGCAACCATAAACTCCGTGGTTTACGCGCCGGAATAATCTCACAGAAATCTGCGTGGTCTGACCGAATTCCCAGATGACAGGGCAGGTAGGTCACATAAGTATAGCATAGGCGCAGCATAGGCACATCCGAAAATTCGAGAATCAGATACGTCACGATTAAGGCTGTGGGCGGGTCAGCGATCAGATTAATGACATCATAAACCCAATAAAATATCACCGAGATGCCCAACAATACGAGCAAATCCTCAGGGAATCGGGGCTTCTTGGCCGGCTTTCCTTTCTTTTTCTGTGCCTTCCACGTTCATCCACTTGTGCCTCGACTTCTTTCCTTTTTTTGGCTGATGGATGATGCAAATAACTGTGCCATGCTTGACGTAATCGTCGAAGGGTCACAGAAGAGAATCGCTTGTAGCACTATTCTCAGCAGGTGGGTCGTTTCAGTGGCAGGTACCAAAAAAATGTATCTCTGTGTGGTATACATATATACACATATACGTAACTGCCATCATTGAAAAAAGGTGCACCCACGCGGGAAAAAGTCGCTCGCTTTCGAGGATTTCATCCGCTTTTACCTCCGGATTGACGGATCACGAAGACTAATAAAAATGAAAGCAGGTCAGCCGAGGGTGACTGCTTGCTGAGAACATATTTTGCGAGGGAATTCCAGACTGACTTCTTTTCTTCAGCATGTAGCTTAGTGACTTAATCCTTCCAAGGAATATCGTTGCGTATTTATTTTTCTTTCGTCATGTTTATATTGGTTTTTTGAACGACGTTTAGGAATCATAGTTCCCTTTTTTCAAATCAAGGTATATCTCTCCAACTGAAGCCTAAAACGTGAGAAAATATATTGGTTGCGAAGTCATTGAGCAGCTAATAACTAATAACTCGTAAAACAGATTCATTGAATTTCGACTTTGAGCAAAAAAGATTGCAAAGAAATAAAAAAATCAAAAACAAAGGGAGGAAAGGCCACATCCTGAGTACGCCCGGTACGCTCGCATGACGCAGCAGCAGCAGAGCATCCTGTCGCTTCTTGATGAGCCACGTCGTTTGTCGATTTCAGATACCGATACCCGACCCCGACGACCCGATCTCAGTACGCAAGACACGCGATACATCCTGCAGGTCTGATTGCTCTAAGAATTTGGCGCATCCTTCTTTTTTTCGTTTTCCTTGGCGGGCTACGAATTTGTCGATATTCGAGATGTCCCTTCGTCGTCATTTGGATTGATCGATATGTTTTATTAATCGAATAAAGATGAACTTTCATTTTTCAAATCGACCAAGACGGATCTCTCACATGCCTTACTTTTTAACAAGGAATCAACCCTCTTATCCACACATATATTAATGGTTAAAACGATCTATATTATATAATCTACTTTCTTCAGGGCATGTGACACTTTATTATAAGATTATATTTACACTAAATCTGCATTAAGAGTCACATCTCGGTTGGTGATTTGACCCTTGATGGGTCTCCCTAACCGTAAAACAAGCCACGGCCGTATGAACTAATGAAGATAAACCAGTGTTTCCAACGCGGGCTCCATGAGATCAACTTTTAAAGTGCCGAGTGATCTTGTTGTCCGGAGAGAATAGGAAATTTTTTAGCATCAATATGTGTTTATTATTTTCATTAGTTTAAACATGCATTCATATTTCGATTATTGATTACATTCGTTCTCTGAAATTTCACGATTCGGTTAGTTAGGACTTTCAGGTTAGAAAACGTGTTTACTTTTTTAATTCCTATATACTACTCGATACATACGCCACTACCGGAAGTGGCAATTTTATGAAATAACCGAAACAACCTGTGTATACGAACGTGGGACAGAGCGTCTTTTACGGTTTGCCAGCTGATTCGCGTACTCTGATTGGCTGCGACATTTTGTGCGTCTCGCTTGAATATTAACTCGATACTGCTGTCAGGTAGAGGGCCGGCGGAGTCGGCGCAGTGCAACTGGCCAATAGAAATTTAGTTTCATCTATGTCATTAATTGAGTGATGACAATAATTTTGTTTCTGGAAACAATTAATTAAATAAAAATTGATCAAAGCAAATGAAGAAATCTGAACCAAACGATGTATTCTTCTCAATTTTAAATATTTCGTGAAGGCTGACTCTAATGAAACTGTTCACGTCAAGATCCTCAGGGTGCAGTAGTCTAGAGACTTCAATCTTCAATTCTCGTCTTTCTCAAGAGACGAATCATTTCTCTTGAACGATGTGAGGGGGATGGAGGTAACAGGTGATAAATAAAAGAGTATATTATTAGATTCAGAAATAAATTGGCTCAAGCACTTTTCTGAATTCTTAAGCGATCAGGACTTCACTCGACCTTAAACTAATAGTTGGACACAATAGGAAGCTCATGAGAATATAACAAATGTAGATTGTAGATACATATGGATATGTGTACGTCTGAGAGCCTCGTTAGCTGCTTCTGTCTGTTCTGGATCACCTACATGGTACTCAACTTCGCAGGTATAGATGAATAAAGCTATTTATTACAACGATAAAATAACGACTCGACTAATCATCCATTTATTGTGTGACTATTTAATGTTCAAATCACTTAATGTGCATCTAAATCCGAAAATGCGATTAAATCTAGCAGAATGTTCTTTTTTATCTCTTTTCATCATGTTTTAAGAATACGGACTAAGAAAGTTTGCACGCCTTATCGTTTGATGCTGGTAAAGACGATTTATGTTATACCATAATATTTTATTTGTCAACGTGAATCCACAGAGAAGAATTAAGAACAACAAAGGCTTTTCGTTCTCAGGTTGTTTGTATCGAAATGATGGGAGTCAAAGAATTGAGAAATGATATAGTTGGCCGCCCCCTCCTGTGACCGCAGGAAGTATCACGACAGATGGTGTCCGGATAGCGTTCACCACAGTAATATAGAAATAATTTTATCTGGAAAATCGACCTCACAAATGTTTGGTCCTCTGTATATTCTGTACTCGAGTACTTGACCGTGTATGTGTATCCAGTTGCGGTTTGCACAATGGTGAGTATATCCCATAGAAAATCAGCCGGTCGATTCTATCGAACAATGAGCCTCCATTTGCCGCGTCGAACCCGCGATTTTATCTCAATCGATGAGTTCTTGCGCACCTCTTCGCCGATGCGAAAGGTGTGGAATTTTTTCAGCGACCTTCCCAACGGACAGCACCTCGTATCGATACCAAGAGTGGCGTGAAATTCTCTAGAAAACAAGGTTGATCATTAGAATCAGAGATCGAATCTATGGATCGAATATCGATACACCCCCATCGTGAAATAAGTATCTACGTATGCGATTATTCTTGATTGTTAAATCGAGATATCAGATTTCGAATTTTTCAGATATGCCCTCTAAGTAATTTGTGTGCTGTTCGTGCCAAGGCTTGGTCTGCTACGAAATCGATGTTTCCTGCTAATAACATGCAGAATTTTAAGCTTGAATTAAACTATGTAGTAACCCGTGCTGGAAAGTGCATTTCTAAAGATTCTTGCCTCTAAGAATTCATTAAATGCTCGTTGAGTCACGCTCGATAAAGCACTTTTATTTTATTCGATGATATTGGGTTATATATACATCTGGAATGCGGATTCTATCGAGGCTATTTCAAGTCTAGTGAAGCAAACAATTAAATTTTACACATTCCTCAAATGAAGCGTTCAAAATATTAAGTAAAATGTTCAAGAATTAAACTTTCAGTGGTGAAAGATATTAAGATTGAATAATATTAAATTTACCCAAGCAGAAATTTCTATGGGGTTCTAGTGGGGTCCTGAACAGTTTACCCTAGTTCTAGTGTGGTCCTGATCTGGAAAACTGGATCACTAGTATATATCCCAGGTGTAGAAATGAACTAATTTTTGTATTTATTACAGTCTAAAGTAGAAAATGTGTCAAAATAATGATACTTGTAATGGTTATTTTTATTTCTAGTTGGAATAATATTTCTGAATAAAATATAATTATGAAAAAATAATTGGTTCTTTTGAACGTACAAAATATCTGGAACGTATGGATTTTCAAAAATGATAAAAGATATAACAAGACGATTTTACGCGGAGAAAAAAATCTGTTGTTTTTACAGAAAACTTCAGTTAATATAGTGACAGCAGACTTTTTATGTAGAGCTTATGGGATTTTCTGTAATCTCTCTAGAATTTGTGAGTATTTTGCAACTTTATTCACAATTTTCTGTAAATTTTACAGAAATTGATGGTAAATCGTACCCGATTTTCTGCAAACATTTCAGAAAAATCGATGCTATCACTGTTTCTGTAAGTTTAGCAGCTCTTTTTTCTTTGTGAGTGACGTGAGTGACAGCTCGCAATTTTTTGCGCGTTGTAACTAGAGGATATTTCCCGCATATGTATTCGTCAGTGGCGCTTTGTTTGCGATCAATAGATCGCTGTATAGCAGATCGCCGATCCGACGATCTAGCAGCGGGAGATCGTGTAGAGATCGTTTGTTGCATGATCTCGCACGCGGCATACCTATATGTACCTACAATTATATATATGTACACTGTACAGTGTACATATGTACGAATTATATCTTTCCGGGGTCTTATTAACAATAGTATCAGAGCACCCAAGTACATATTTCTTTTAATACGCCTATTTAAAATCTATGAATAATAATGAATTTTCAAAAGAAAAATTTGAATATTGATATGTCATACACAACACCCTTTTGTTTATGATTATATAGGATCGTCTCTATGTTCCGAGCGAGTAGGTAGTGGTCTGAGTAATCTTTAACTTTGATGTTTCAGAAATCCAAAATTATACATAAATTTATTAAATTTATAAGGTTTATTTGCAAAAGTAATATCTCAAAATTTGCACAAAGTTTTTTCAGAATATTAAATTTAATATAAATGAAATAATTCTTCCATAGAGGGGAAAGATAGTCCTAGAACTTCCGGAAGTGATCTACAAAATCCGATGGCGCCCGACAATCTTCGAATTTCAATCTGGTGCTGGTCTAGGTCAGCCAGACTGTTAACTATATATGACGTCAGTTTTGGAGAACGTAAACACCGTCATAACATGTCACATCAACATGGACCCTAAGTTTACAAGCTCTTCAACCATAACGGCGAACAACCGTGCACCATCCAACGTCCATGGTGGCTCACAGCCTTTCACCGGTGAAGTCAAAGGACATCACCAACAACATCAACGCAGCAGTTGCATCCGCAGCTCTGCAACCATGAGAGAGAATAGCCGCGCACCATCCAACAACCGCGATGGCCTATAGCCTCTCATCGGTTGAAGTCAGAGGACATCACTAACAACATCAACGCACCAGCCGCGCCCGCATCTTTGCATCCATGACGGCGAACATCCGCGCACCATCCAACATTGGGGATGACCTATACAGCCCCTTGGAATATTTTTTATATCATAAAAGTTAAGAGAAACTGCAAGTAACCTTGCGATATGACTTATAGGATATCGTTTGAATACTGAGAACTGTAGATTATATTTTTGATTTATAAACATACATTATATACAATAGTTGAAGTAAGATCCAACATGAAGCTTGCTAAATGCTAAAACGCAGGTACAATTGTCCCTGGAAAACTCAAAGACCTAGTGAAAGCTGAATGGTTTTTTGTGGGGCCAGGAGCGTATTTTTGTATAGTAATTTGAAACGGAAACTCGTGGAAACGAGATGAGTCGAGACAATAATTTTGACAAATAAATGAGACTTTTTATAGTTTTGTATGTTTGTCGTTAAATATCGCTCGAAGTCAACTCTAGTTTTTATCCTGCTCCTATAAAATATGTATCCAACATTATCATAATAATTGGTAGTAATCCAACGTCTCCTCCAGAAGGTGATCAAACATACAAAAAGGAGGCTGATTGGTCAGTCCAGTGAAGAAATTATCTTTCGATCTTTATACGGTTGCAACAAACGCGATTCGCGCGGACTGATGGGACCTATTTACTACCAACTCTGTCCTCCGTTGCGTCGTTGGAAAAACTTGATCGGTGTAATAAATACGTCCCGTTTGAGGGCGCTCTTATTGATATTCGCGAGTTCCCTGGGCAGGCTGCTAATAACTTATCCAGGACCTGGAACAGGGACGGGACGCCGTCCGCTTCTTGCGTGTCTAAGGACCCGTGGTAGAAAGGCGACCAAGGATAACCTTGATGGGATGGGTGGAAGTGGAGGGATGATGACAGGAAACAGGTACTCGATCGCCAATGTTTTCTGTCGCGGTCCCTGGTCTCCGCTCTCTGTGTGGTCCTCGTGTCAAAATGTGTCAAAACTCGAGTTCGTGAGCTGCCCCCGCAATTCACAAAAAGCGGTTTTGCAACCTTACAAATTAACGGACTCTTCCAACTACAGATTTCCACTCAGATCTGAGTTATTCTACTTTGCTCTTCACATTCTTCTCTTTTACTCATCGTGGGTCTTTTTACCCCCAAGGGAGGATGTAGTACTTTACGTATTAAGTTCGTTTGACTTATTTTCGTCGTCGCTTCCTATTTTCGGATTTTAGATGAAACTGAGAGTATTTAATGCAAGATCCCATGCCAAAATTGTCACATTTAGCCCCTTTTTAAAATGTGGATCTGACGAGGTCTCGGTTCGGATTTATATTTTCAATAAAAATATTTTTATATAGTAGTAATATCTAATTCATTTTTTTTAAATTCATTAAAAACCGTGATATGATGAAATCGTGATATCTTCGAAATCTTGTAAACATTCCTAAAATCCTTTTAAATTCCCTAAAATCACTTAAATTCTTTAAAATCACTACAGAACTTTTTAAAATCCTTTAATATCATTTTAAATAAAACTTATCTGAATGCTTTTGAAATTGGTTAAAAATTCCTTAAAACCAATAAATTGGAAGCTCGATTCTAAAGTACAGGCGGGAAATAGATATCCAACCAATAGGTGAAAAACAAATACGTGTGTGGCTTCAGATTTCGAAATTGAGAGAATCTATTTTCGAAATAATTACTACCTCTTTTTTATAATAGATTTGTGATAAATTTTTTTACGTAAATAGTTAGCCTAGAATGGTTTTTTAATCTTAATGGGGTATTGACCAGTTTTCCAGACCAGGACCTCTTTAATTTAAATAGGGAAAAATGACCAGGACTCGACATATCAGGATCCTATCATATAATTTAATCTTCACGGAATGTATTCGGTTCAAGGTCAACAAATAATTCCCATCTTTTGCAGCCCTTGGTAATCTTGCTAACTTTGGTCCACAAAAAATTCGTGGCTAAACTTTTCTTATATTATTATTAATTCTTGGTTTCCCACGATATCAACTAAAGATATTTGATAATGATGAATACCTCCATTAAAAACGACTAATGAAAGATGCAATAATTATTTTCCTACATCTTTCCGGCGTGGAAAGATCGTCCGGTGCGAGTGGCTTGAGCACAATGTATTTCGTCATGCGAAAGTACTAATCTCCGTCGGGAACAAATTGGAAAATACATTTACACGGATAGCAGGGTGCGGGGATGTGGGTACGTAAGTTCAATGGCTGCTCATCCAGGCCTAGACCACCGTAGGTCTGGGTGATATACGAGCAGTAAAAAACGTCGTGGAGACGAGTTTCAGAGGCCTCAAAGCGAATTATGTTCGGCCTGCACGTCCCAGGGTGCGTTCAGAGCTTCAGGATTAGCTTCAGACAGCTTCAAAGTGATGTTAACGCTTCGCGGCCATCGTCGCTTCTCATGAAATGATTGGGAACGCATCGGTTCGAGTAGACAGATTATTACCTCATGTATGCACTCTGAAGAGGAAGCTTATAGAATAGATCTAAGAGGAGAAGTCAACGACAGACTGGTCTTCCTCTACAGACTTAGAATATCGACACTAGGAAGATTCTCATGGAGCGCCCACGCCGCTCTGGTGTCGTCGTTCGCCAGGAGCATAAAAGTGTCCGGAACTACAGGAGAAAGAGATAAAAGGAGGAAGGCGGTGTGAGGAGGCTGCGGCAATAAGAGAGCTGAGAGGGAAAGAAGAGACCCGAAGATCTCAAGTACAGGGACCACCTTGCTGCAAAGCGACGTGGGCGAGCTTGCGCAAGCTCGCAGTACCTTACTTACTACCTTCTTGAGGTCAAGAGAGATCCGTTCGGATTCACCTTCGGTCTACACGCCTGCGAACTGCTGGACACGACTCTGGAGACCACGAGGACTACCGGTGGACTTGTAACTTCTGTACTAACTCGACCGCCTCTTTCCACTTCGCCGCCAGATCTATTGAACGAGAGGACAACGAATGGCTTTATAATACGAGCATCCGCATGTGCTGTATGGTTCATGCAGTCTTACTCTTCCTGAAAACTGCTGGGGAAGGATTGAGGACTTTATTGGTCAAATCATGACTGAGTATCTTCAGAATTATGTGACAAGAATCAGAAAATTTTGAAAAAATCTTGACCTAACGGCTCATGTCCTGTGGTTCAGCGTAGGCAATCACTTTCAAGAATGCAGCGCAGGTGGTACGCGAGAAATGAGCCTAACATCTCTCCATACACCTACTAAGTCTAAGGATGTACATATACCTTCGACGGAATGACGCACTTAGTTATTCTTGATGCTCGTGTACTCTAGGAGGAGATACTCGTGAATGTGTGTAAAACGACCTGTTGTGTGCATAAGCAGATGTTTGTCTAACACCTCTTACCTGTTCACAGATGGTTATGGCGACTCCTATCCTCTGATAACACTCAATATACTTAGTCCTTTCAAATCGATTGACAAATTACCCCCAGTAAAAAAGTTTCAGTTCCTTTGATCCTTCTTTGAAGAGAAAAGGAAACGATGAAAGAGCATTTTTGAGGACATGACTTTATAGATAGATGTCATTAAAATATCAAAATAACCATAATTTCAAGAATATTTTTCAACAGTCTACTTTATTTCATCCTCTCTGAGATCACTCACATTTTAACGTCCATATCAAACGTATAAACTGCAAGATAGGTATGAAGAGGAGCATCAAAGCTTATGATAAACTATCGGTGTGTTAATATTGAAGGAGGAAACGCTTCTAAAGATAATTGCCTCTTATTTCATCGATGCCTACATAGTCTATAATGTGAAACTGCAGGAGATGAGAGAAGAATATTATTTTTATCTAATGTAAAATGTCTCTAATTTGACAATCACCTACTGTATTTTTAAGCACACCAGTAAAATGTTCTCTTTCATCCCCATAAACGTATCTTATTCAGTGAATGTTCACATTTTGCTCCGCACTTTGCTTTTCAGATCCCACGAGTCTTGCGGATAACGATCGCCCGCGGTCGTAGGCGTTGGTGGAAGTTGTCCTTCCGGTCCGATGACGACGCGAAGAGCACGCTCTCCGCGTGAGGGTTTCGTCGCCGTCCACTCTTGGACGTGATTCCCTTCTTGTAAGTAATTTATTGTTACTATTAAAATATAGCCGCGTCGTCATCGCGGTGGGTACGACGTTATGGTCGAATATAACCGTTTCTATGGGTGCACGAGGCGTCCACCGTGATTTACAGTGCTATGGAGTTATGACGGCATGCCCATACTCGCGCTCCCATACACCGGCTTCCCGTACACCGTACAGCTTCTTGTACGCGAATCACAATTATACTCGCACGAACCAACCGTCACAATGGAGCAAGACGTACACTCTCTCGAATGTCTGTCTTTGCAAAACGATTAATCGATGGACAAAAGAAAGTCGTCCCCGCTAAGTCTTCGCATCGCATCGCTGCATTCCTGATTTCGCATTTACTCAGTTCTTGCAAACATTAATACGCCTTTAAAATCTCGCCTTCACTATCGCGACTTCGGTAATTGGTCATAAGCGATATTTTATTCGCTTGTCGGTGTCGGATAGTGATAAATGAACTAATAATGTGAAAGATGCACTTTCGATTTTCAATTTATAGCCAGGAATAATCGACGAGGTTTATAATCGTGATCAGTATCCAGAAGGTTTACTAATCCTGAGTTACGAACTCCCATTCTCTATTTTACTCTCTTTTTCGGAAATAAATTATGAAGGCAGCGAAAAAATGGTTCGGAAGTTGCTTCTCATGCCGATTGAGCGTCATTAAGTTTGGCGTTAGAGACGCTTGGTTGAAATACTGCGCCGTGAAAAGGTACTTTGAGACACCCTGGATGAGTATTGTTCGCGCAAAAAGTGGTCGATCGAGAATCCATTCTACAGTTGTTCAGAGCTCGCTGTAAAACTGTTCAGAGCGTATTCTGCCAGTACTCAGACTCGAAGCTTGACCGTAAAACCGCCCTCGGAAACGAGAAAGGAGAATAATCCCACGCGACATCAATGACATTTCGGTAGTAAAAGTCAGCATTATTGACGCGCTTGCTGCGCTTCTTGTGTGATTATAGCAGATGCAAATGCTCTTCTCAGTTGCTTCATATACAATGCACACATCAGAAGTAAATTTTCCCTTTTAATTTATGACAGCCAATTATTCTTCTCATCAAAATTGCCCAGCATTTTTGATATCACACAATCGTTAGAGAACTTACAAGCTTTATATTTTATATGCATGTTGGAAAGGAATGAATACCAAATCCGTTTAAGATTGGCCGTTGAGCATTTTACCGGATGAATGCGCCACTGATCGGTCTCGCCACACGGGAAATCCCCCTAGCGTGTTACGAATCCTGCCAATCACCTGAGCGTAATCGATATCGGGCCTCAAGGTGGGTATCGATCGATACGATCGGCCCCGCCCCGGGCGTGTCGCCAGCCTGGACGATTTATAATGTTAATATCCCCAAGCAAAGCTTATGATCACCACACTTTCCGCTCCTCTATATATTTCTCTCTTTTCCCCCACTTCTTCTCTCAATCTATTCATTTCTATTCGACATGCCAAAAGCACATAAAGAGATTAGATCAATGACTTTTTTCTCCATTTCATTTTTAAATTTCTGGCAAAGTTATATCTGAATCCATAATATGAAACACGAATATTGTTTCTTTAGAAGTACACATATGAGGAATATTCATGCACCTCGACATTTCCGAATTCAAATGAAATCATAATAAAGAGCACTTTGAATTTTGTTTTTTGGAAAGGACAAGGCATTGATAGAGCCTTAGACTCAATGCAACGATATTCCAACATGTTTGTGTTTCTCACGATATGGTTACGCGTGACTTGCACGCATCTTCATAAGTACTCTCAGCTTCCATTCTATACTGTACGGTTATCCACAGCACGAATATCTCTTGTCTTGTACGCTCCTCGAAATTTCTTGCTTTCGACCTCGTCCACTTCACTTCTTCAGTTCTCACTCCAAGACAAGAGAACCACAATCGGTGGACGTTGAGAGCTCGAAATCGAAGCTAATGATATCAAGAAGGAAAATGCAAGAGAAGATCACTCAGTTATATCAAAGAGAACACTTGACTAAAAGACGAAACAAGGCCTTTGTTCTACATCACTTTACGTTCAACCTATGAATGGATCCCTAGATTTTATGTTTATCTAATCATTTTTCTGAATTAAATATTTTGTTTATTTTGAAAGTGAGGTACATGAATATTCCCTGAATTCTATTTTCCCTATTATACATTTGACCGAAAATCATTTTACCGAATAGCCATTTGCTATATACTATATCATTTTTATATTTTCGAATTACCTTTTGATGTAATTTTTATTTTACCAAATATTATAATTAGATATAATT
>JAUESI010000008.1:1651270-1667992 GCA_032275145.1 Synergus laeviventris | reverse complement strand
GGATTATTATTGCAGTAATATGTTAGAGTCAACTATACTTTCGAATATACCATATGCCGGTAGTACTTCATTGTGGCAATTTTTGGTGGTAGAAAACCATTAAAAAATATTGGTTCACTCCATCGGTACAGCGAGCTTATATAGTTTAGCGAAAGCTCCATTTATACTCAACTTTTTTACTTACTTTCTAACTGTTCTGTATAATCTAGAAACCTCCAAAAATGTTCAAAAGAAAATAGTGACGATCATAAAAATGATGCGACGTGATATTGATGGTAAATGTGACTACTTTATTTCTTGTGGTTACAATTAAAACTTTACCAATATACCTTACATTATATAAGAACACAAATGGTGACATTTTTCTCCACCAAAGTGATTAGTTAGTTTTACCAATTAAGTAGCTGCCGCAACTAATACCACGTATACTAATAAAAAGCTTGCTATCACAACCAACCATTTTTTTATTGAAGTTATACATCATTCTTATTTCCGGATAGCTAATTTCGAACCAAATGGTCTTGATTATAACTCTTGTAGATGTAGAAATGATTCAATTTACGATAATTGACCTGAATAATGATTAGAAGCTGAAGTGAGTGATGATTAAATTAGCTGGTTTGAAAAATTATGTTATGGAAAATTATAACATTGATTACAAATTGTGTACCTGATGGGAGTACAATTTGCAGACAATTTACGCTTATAATGATGATGATCAGCTTGTTGATTGAATCTGCATTATTTGTTACTCTTCTACTATCTCAACCACAGTGCCCTTCAACTGGAAAGCTTTCTTCGTTAGCTTAGAAACTTAGACAGTTATCTATCTGAGTGAATTATCGATCTTTTGATGCTTCCTCTATGATCAGTTAATGCTGGGTCACATGAGAATAATCTTCTCTCCTTCGGCTCCTGATTCATACGATATTCAATTTCCGAATCTCATTTATTCCTTAATTCCTCCACACTTAGAAATCTCGTAACAACAGTGTAAGCCAAGTTGGATGTCCAGCGCATTTATAACGCAGCATGACCAAAGTGATCTTTCACACGTCGCAAACGGGAGCAGAGGATGAAAGAGAAGAATGGATGAGTTTGCTGGAGTGTGGAGGAGGCTGAGGTCGTTGGAGCGAAGAAGCAGTGGCAGAAGACATCGGGAACAACAGTACACGCACAAGAAAATAAGCGCGGTGAATGTGGCGGTGGTAGACCACTGGCATAAGGACGAGGAACCTATTATAGCAGGAGCGAGAGTAAAAGAGTCGGAACAGGTGAGATAATCAACCTGCAGCCATAGCTCCAAGCACCTTGTAGTAATCACTATTCGCGCTTGGTGTCTTTTATGCTCCCGCGAACTCTAAGCTGACCATTTGCAGATGATTCGCTGTTAAGAGGCGATTCTCGAACGGCCTTCGACTTCTGGTCTTCCTGGTCTTTTCGTCGACGACCATCAATCTGTACACTTCTATTCCCTTAGTCCTTTTCGCATCAAAGATAGGCTTTTGTTTTGTTGAAAAGAATTTAACTCCACTGAACAAGTGTTAGCCTTCAAGGCAAACTATGGCATCGAAAAGTGCTTAGTCAGAAACTGTTCCTAATGGGATGATTCGAGAGAAAGATGAGGTGATACAGAAATGTCACCCTGAATAGCTCAAACCCAAGTGGATTATTATAATTTAATTTTGAAATATGACCTGTGAAAAATCGAACAAGGTGGGATGTAAGGCCTGTTTCATTTCCAATTGGACATCCTCTGTTTATCTATCCCGCCTCGTCATTTACATTTTCATAAATAATAAATAATGGCAAAGAAGATTGATACTGTATAAAATCAGAAGGTCCATTATTTTATTTGCGTACTCAACGAGTAACAATGCCTTGCTTGACCATCGGGCATTGTGCGTCGCGGAGGTCTGCTCGATACTGATTTACCGCTCGTCTAATTTGTAGGCGGTCGTCATTAAACAATCCATAAACGCGCATGCGTAAAACACTCCCGACTTGCACGGCCAGTCGGTCTGGATAGACGGACGATTTATTCATATTCAAATGCGCGCCTTTACGAGCACATTCGCGCGCATGCGTACATCCCTTTCGGGGTTATGTTACGCCGGGTTAAATGCAGTTAGCTTGCTGTTTTATCCGGCTCTCGGACTTTTTCTTGTTCATTTTTTATTTTCTTCTTACACGGTACCATCCAAGAAACCAGGCGCAACCAAGGACCTCTTGCTGATGAATTATAGCTCCTTCTTCCGAGTGCGAGAACCCGGATTAGGGGCGAGTGCATCAGGACCTCACGCATCTGTTTAACATTTCTCAACTCAGAAGTTTAAGCCTCAATATCTTCGAAAGTAATGGATACTTTTTTAGAGACTGATCATCTTTGAAAATCCGGAGAGTGAATCAAAAAAAACTAATGCTAAAACTAAAAAATAATTAATATTAAGTCGTTAACGTTTAAAACTAGAAATTCTGAAGAAATGTGATTTCTATAGTTCTGAATTTTTCTTACAATTAGAATAAGTCTCGCTACAAGTGTAGATAAAATATGGGGATGACACTTGTGCGTGTCAGAGACATAAAGGAGAATCCCTGCACACTGTCGTATAAAAGATCGGTATCCAAACTGGTGTTAGAGTTTCTCGGGGGTTTGAACTCCCGACCCTTTCGAAGACAATACCCATACTTGAATCTCCAGGTTTCCTGTTCCTCTGCCTCTCTCTCATTCTCACGACGAGTTTCGATACATGGTCTCTGCCGTATACGCGTATTACATTTATCGCAGAATTCCTACCGATCTCGCGATGGTTTTCCGGAGTAGGTCTTAAGAACTACTCCTGCAGCGAGGAATCGCCCATAAACACCATTAAGGCCCGCAGGGCAACTTACAGCGCACTTTACCAGACTTATGACACAGCATTGCTTGAATTAGGTACTTGTTACTGGTATTACGTTTCAGCCACCTTGTCTTCTCTTCTACCGGGTTCGACTCTGCTAGAAAGTCGAGGTGTCGCCTCATTTTAAAGATTTCAATTTCAATTAAATTGCAAACTTTATCACCATTTCCCAATATTAATTTCCTGATATATCAGCATACTGCTCCCAGAAGTAAAAGTAGAAGAAGCCAGTGTTCTCTCTGTAAGTAGTAAATACTAACGCATTGCCTTTTACTTCATCCAAAAAGTAACGCCATACCGTTACTCTTATTTCTATAAAAAACTAACTTGAAGGAAAAATCCAAATCTTTCAAAAGAAGTTAATCGAACCATAAAAACATATAAAATAAAGTTTAATTTTCTCACTTGCCATAAAACAGGGTTGCCTATTTATTCACTGTAAAGTTGATTGACCATGTACCCCGGCCGGAAATTATAGGAAAAATAAGATCTGGCTTTCTCTTATGAAGTTTATCGAAAATACCTCGTAAATTATTTGCACGAGGATTCTCTGCGAGTTTAACGAGACTGAAGCTCACGAGTTGGCAATTGGGCCGTGTGGCTCGTAGAGCGTATAACTTATGAGGCACGCACGGCCACTCTTCATCAAGCCGGCTAGGCTGATGATCTTAATACCTTTCCCAATTAATTACCACCGATCGTACCAGACGGTGACGTCGACCTTTGGTCAGATCGAACCAAGAAGTCGAGAAAAATAGAACGATACACTGGTCATAGGTTAATCGTCTTTCGACTCAGCAAAAAGCGTCACTGGCTTTGCCGACAAGAGCGAAGCTAATCAAGATTTCCGCAATTTCGAGTCCTGTCTTTGTACATGGCATCACAAGCAAAGAAAGTAGCTTATCGTGAGCTCAAAAGCCTTTGATAGACTCTGGAACATCACGATCTTATTTTGTAACCATATGTGAAACTTTTTACGTTGGATACATAAAAAACTCATTAGAATGAAACTCTTGCAACCTAATTTTTAACATTTCATTATATATATCGCAGATATAAGCCAAATGATATATATTTGCTTTAAGTCATTGCGCCTCTTTCCGCAATGCATAAATGAAGTTGAGATGTTTAGTGAAGCGAGAACTTCTGCAATAATCTATGATGATTGTACTGCGAAGAGATGAAGAGTCATCTAAATCACAATCCTTTCGTAATATATAGAAGTAGATCAAAATGTTTTATGATTTTCTAGTCATCACAAATTTTAATCATTCTGCAAGACATAAAAACATATTTGCACCTTTCCACGCTCTTACTTTCCAACACTTTGACTCTCACCCGCGTCGAGGAAGCAACAAACCGGTAAAGATGGAGTGCTCAGTACCGAGAAGTCGCGGTGACCAGTTGCCGGTCGCGAGTGCTGGTGAGAGAATCGGCACAAGAAATGCGTGGAAATAGCCTCTAGTAATTTCACACGTTAGTGCTGGCGAAATTGTTCGCGGCTAGCACACACGACGTGGCAGGTGACCAGAGTTCTTCGCCACGGACCATCGCCCCTTACGACTGCATGGTTGGTCCAACACCGTTACTTCGTCCAACACTTCACTTGCACCAAGTCATTCCCCAATAATATAATTATAATTACGACACTGGCAAGGTAATTTCTTCCACAGGGGTTCTACCAACTTATGTGCTTTATTTCAGGTCATCTTTTAGATGGTTTTGTTTTGTTGTGAATTGTGAATGGTACGTGTCAATTCCTGATTCTACCCATCGGTCAACATGGGTATAGAAAAGCAAAAATATAATTTATTTATTCTGAAAATGAACCACTTTTCCGAGCAAACAGCAAACTAAAACATTCTTGTTCGATGTACATACATATTCCAAGTTAATAATTGTTCCTAGAAATGTCTTTGCGGATGTTGTCGAGAGTCTAATCTCCATATTGAGTAATAAAATCGAGTAACTTGAGAGTTTCGAACCTTCCATTCCGCATACTAATTAAAGGCTTCGCTATAAGCACTCTGAACCGCTTTGAGCATCTTTCTGTGTGTAAATTTTGTCATGAACACTTAAACGCACCTAGACGAGGTGACTTTAAGGTCTTATGGCTCACAAGCGTCTTAAACTTAAAGTCTTAAACCAAGACAAGTCGTGGCTTATACCGCAACGCGACGCGTAACGCGATGTAGCTTATTGCCAATGCATTTTAAGTAGTCTACGGGTCTCGCATTGTACACCTGTGAATGGGTCTCGCATTTGCCATTTGACCGTTTTACCCTCTCAAGCCCATATGTAACAGTCCTTAAGACGTTTTTGAAATTAGTATTGCCAGTTGTGTCGTATTACTTCTATTTAAGTAATTTTATCCATTGAACTAGAATTAAATTATATTTTTTTGCAACTATTGGTAGATAGCCTATTTTGGAGAAGTTTGTAAAATTCTATCTTTGTGCATCTCCAGAGAGTGCTTTAAAGAAACATTAAACTAATAACTCCTAGAAAAATACCCATATATAGCCTTCTCACGAATTCAAACCTCCAACCACTTCATCAATTTTGTTTTCCATCTTATTTTTGCTTATCAGGGTCCAATCGTGGGTACTTAATAAGACACATAAGTACAGGTGCAGAAAACTCTACGTAGACGATGGAGACACTTCGGCAAGTATATGTAGATGTAGGTGCGGTACTGTAAGGTAGATAGGGGTCGACCGCGAACGAATCTCTCGACGATCGCGACCGCGATCTTTCCCAGAAGTTTGCATATTAACCGCGGAAGTGCAGACAACTGTACCAGCATCCAGCATTCAGCATCAGTAACGCCGGCAGTAACCATGGTCCGTTTTCATCAGAATCCAACTGCCTGAGGGTCGTGAGCCCATATGTCTCCGGCATTTCGCCGCCACTTATACAGTTGGATACTTATATTCGTAGCTGAAAGATATCTTGATGGTACACTCATACGCTGACTGCACTAATGGCGATAAAAGCTTAAATCAGTCGCGGAAAAACTTTCATAGACGTCGTAAGTCCAGATTACTTTATCTCAAATGGATAAACTGGATGCAGAATTTACTGGACTCAAACTTTTATGCCTATAGTGCACTTAAATGAAAATACAAACAATTATTTTATCACTGTTCTCATCAGTAATTAAGTTCCATGGTGTTTGAAACAGAAGTCTCATTTTCGTAACTAGAAACAAGTGTTCTTTTTCTTTCATTATAAAGTTAGATATTTAACAATTGAATAATTTTGAATTGTATTCCTTTAGAATCTACAATTGAATTCTATGTATGGTACATATGTCGCAAATAATATGAGAATCTTAATATCGCTTTAATTGTCTCAATCGTGTTCGATAGAGCTGTGAAACTTTCTCGAGGAATGAAAAACAATATAAAACTAATACCTGCGAAGTCCCTCTCAATCAGTATTGACTTGTCCGATATTATCTCTCAATCTTAGACTATAATTATGGGCTCGAATCGTAGTTTAGATTGTTGAAGTCTAACCATCATTCTGTGATAATTAATCATGAGAGATTCATTCCTATGAAGTAGAAAGGATTTCTCACCCCCATTAACGCCATCGTTTTTCAATTGAGTGCGAAAACGTTTAAATAGCTTATCGAACCATACGACTAGTAAGAGTGATGTACGGCAGACGATCGATAATTCGATGAATCGCAGATGAAAATCATGCTGGCGAGATATTCAGTTGGATGCCACGTTCAGTCATCATTTTTCTCGATTGATTCGTGTAATTATAGATTATTAATGACCTCGTCGATTAGCTCTGCGCCATGAATGTTGGATTTACGATGAGAGAAAGAGATGTACAGTTCAGCAGAAATAAAATAGTTTTGATATTCGACGGAGTGTAATTTATCTACTTTTTCAAACCTTCAGTTGCGTGCCTAAAAAAATTATATCAATTGAAACAATATTCCTGTTAAAACACATAGATCTTATATATGTATGTATTTTTCTCTAAAATATGCGTTGCAAATTAAAAACCTATACTCAGATTGTAGAAAATCAAATAAACATAAATTTAATGTCATGATATATGACCGTGAAAGTTAATAAAAGATAATTCTCCTTAACTAAATGCCTGCACTTTGAGTCTGACATTTTGACTTGTTGGAACATGTAACTTTACATTCACTGCAACTTTCATCACTTTGCATCATATTTTACATATCCAATCAGGAAAAACCACAAAACACCGATATGCAAAGTCACAACACTTAAAATTAAATGAATGCAACTGACACTCAGGACAGTAGCTTCCAATTACACGTGCAAAGTGAGTGAACTGCTTTTCATTTTTTCTGTCTCCTTTTCAGTCGTATTCCGAATAGAGGTTGGTTAAGACCATTAAAGAACATTACGATTATTGCTATACCTACGCGAACGCCGTAAAGCTCGATGGCCGTTTTGAATTTTAACGATCGACAGGCCCCAGAGCCGTCCTTTCGCGGTTTACGTGGTGAGCTAGTATTAACTAAGAAAACGGTGAACTAAGGTCAAGGGATATTATGAAAAAAGTGTGCCCATACTACAAATATATCAAATATTAGTTCGGAAATTTATAATTTGAATTACAACTATAATTATAATTTTCCGGCGTTACATTTCAAATTCAAAGAGGATAGACCAAGTTTCACTTGAAAACATTACGAAATTGGCCTCTTATCTAGGCCAATCAGAAAGCCCAAGCAATCAATATTGTGAACAATCGGCTTTCAAACACGGCATAAATATATTTGAAAAGGAGAAAATTTGTCCTTTCGTCCTTTCACTGCATGAACTTAGTGACTTCTCGAGAAATCGTATCGTAAACTCGGTTCTGGGACGAGCCTGAGATAATTATCTATCCATCGCCCGCTCTGTTGAGAAAGGGGCGAGCTTATGCATATGTGAAGATAAAATATGGCGCGATTACAAGAGACACGCTCGCGATACAATGCAGACCGAAATTTCAGGCGGTTGCTATATGTGGTACGTCATGTTAATAGCGAACAAGCCTTTCTGGATGTCCATCGAGACTATACGGAAGCCTCGGGGTGGTCATTCGTCTGCCATTGTGGCTGCACAGTAGGCCAACGTTATAATACTTCAGACTATTTCTCTTCCATGCATCTTTCATATCGATATAGCACACTTACATGGTCTGTTATAAATTCCCTTTTCACTACAGACAATACGTTATTATACTTCAAAAATCACCCATAGCTTAATTGAAGCGAAGATAAGAGTATATATGGTACAATTCTAAGAAATATTGAATTTCATCAATAATTATTGTGGAAAGAGCCCTGCTAAGTCAGCTCAATTTTGCATTTGTAAGTGATGGTCTGACTCTTTTTGAGGTAATCGATGGATATTATACCATGCGCATCCCAGAATACTGATGCCATAATCTTGCCTGCCGATTGTTGCATCTTTCCAGGCTTTGGATTCGGTTCATCGCGTGCTGTCAACTGAACTGACAGTCGATTGGACTCTGGAGTAAACTTGTATTGGCCAGTATTGTCGTAAATATTACTGCCGCACTGGAAAATCTGCTTCTTTTATTATATAAATTCCAACAAATTCTTGATCCTCTCCTCTCCCAGGGTGCGAGGAGCACCCAGGGAAGGTCGATCTGTCAGAAGGGGATCAGGGCTCTTTCGATAACTTGTACCTCGAGGGGGCAAAGGAATATAACACCATGCAGCTTCGAGGCCAGTCCATGGCTCTAATAGAGCTATATCTCATTATCGTGAGCGACCGTGTTCTCACGACGATCCTTCGTCTTCCATTTTCTCATCTTCATCTTTTCTTTCCGTTGGTATACCAATACTATTCCATCAACCGCCACCCAACTAATACACTTCTATTCACACAATTTCAGTGTTTTTCACACATATATGATTATTGATCTCATTTTCTTCTCTGGTCAAAAATGTATGAACAAAATTCTTCATGTTCATATTTTCTCTCATGAATTTTTGTAACTAAATTTCACTCAAATGCATTTTTTCTATAGGATTATTGACAATTTTATAAAGTATGGCACGAAGAAACTGTGGATGAGGTAGAACAATATTTTTCGAAAAATCCAAATTCAACTATTAGAAAAGCTCCTCAAGTACTAAAATTTTCAAAATCTTATCGCTATACAGGATTGCAAAAAACTATTTGAAATTACATCCATACAAAGTAACAACTTATCAGATATTAACAAGATCTATGGAAGCGCGTGTAAAGTATCGTATCGTTATTAAAAAATAATTGATTGTTGCTCGAGAGGTGATAGTGGACACTTCGAAAACGCCCTATTCATTTTGATGTAGGATTATTTTGAATTGATCTTGGAAAGGACTCACGCATTGGAAAATATTCAGAGGAAAAAGAAATCGAAACTTGAGTTTGGATTCATTCGGATTGGATTTGGAATTGACAGACGGATTAATGAATTTCAATCCGAAACTTTCGCCAGGGCTGCTTTCTGAAACACTACAAATCCAATTCAGAGTGACTATTCATTGCAAAGAATAGTGAAATGTGAAAATCTTCACCTCGCAATAAACGGTCATCATAAATCACTGAGCCGAAAGATATCAAAACTCTTCTTAATTCTTAAGTCTCGCAACGAGATGCTTCGGTTTATTGAAAAATAATGAGTCGCTTTCTTCCTAGACTTTTATTGTGTATCCTGCGTAATTGAGTCTCTTTGGTGCTTTTTGTGAAGCCAACTGCAAGAGTCATTAGCTTTTCTTAATTGCTTGCATTGTCTGAATCTTCCATTTGTAGCTGAATCTGAGAAATTACTCGATAGTTGCAGATTAAGAAATGATTTATTTATCTTGGGATGAGCATGCCAATTTTAATGAGTTTAATTCGTATTCCTATCACCTCTGTATCTTCTACTTCAATCAAAAAAGGAAGTATAAAAAGTTTGCAGAGAATAATTAAAGTTTGTAAAGAATAGACAGGAAAGAAGCTTCTGTCGCAGTGACTTTCGATTTGATACTTCTTTTCATATGATTACAAAAAATATAATGCTACTGAAAGGTAATTTGCTATGGACAAAAAAAGTTTGTTTACTCGTGTTAATTAGTTTTTATTGCGAAAGGGTGAAAGCAATTCTATTCATGTTATGAATTGACTTAATGAGGTTTATTTAATCATAATAGTTGTTACTAATACACCTTTACTTTTAAAAAGTTTAACTTGATTGTGCAAGTCTTATAAGACACAACGGATTATTTTGAACAATTTTTCTAATCGTAAGTATAGGTTCGAGGGCATTCGTTAAGGCTCTAATCCTATTTTCTATGGAACATCATTCGGCAAAATGATTAATGAACCTTGATTGTTCCATTCTACTTCAAATTGCGTGTACACTTGTACAGATTCTTGGACTGTTCTAAATTCTGTAAATAAAAGAAGTGATAGTAGGTCGATTCGAAATGGTTAGGGTGCTCTTATTCTAAGTTTTGTAACAGATAATTCTTGAGTTTCACAACCACTCGTATTAACTCATTGTAAACAGAGTTTAAATCTCAATTCAGTTTTTTTTTCAATAGGATATATGTTTTGAAATTTCTTATGTATGAATGCGTGTCAATTCTATATTTAAATGAAAGTAAATTTTAATTGTAGATAAAATTGATGTAATATTCATATTATCTGCGTATTAAAATTAGTAATAGTTTAAATAATATATACTCTAGTTAAAAATGCCTTATCAATAAAATAAATCTTCACTTAGTTTCCTATTCAAGCAATTCATTCTCATATAACAAAAGTTGGCGCCTTTCCCTCGTCGGTTGTTTCCTTATCTTTCTCTTAAATTCCTCAAGAACAACCACCCTTTTCTCTTTTCATTTAAAAGACATTGAAAACTAAAGAGGCACAAGTCTCTACGTCGAGAAAGACATTGACGTAGGTCTTGACTTGGAATAATGTTTCCGCGAAGCATCTAAACAATTTTTTTCAACTTGTACCAGACTCCTTGTTTCAAAATGCCCTATTTTCAAAGAAGCAGGTACTGAAGATAAGAAACACTTTACTCGTGTTATATTATCTTCATCTATCGATTGCAACAATGTGTAAAGTCAAGTCTAATGTCGAAACTTGTTAGCTGATTGAGAAACAAAAGAGACGATAGCGATTAGAGAGAGGAAAGATAAGTACAACATTCTCTTAGCCTCTTCTTAGAAAATGTATCTGCAAAATCTAAATAATTAGAATTGTAAGAATATTATTTCGTGAGAATATTATTTTGTAAGAAAATTATTTTTCTCGAAATATTACTTTCCTCAATTAAATATCTAAAGTGGTTATTCTTGTCGTATTATAAGTAATAAACATTAAATGATGCTACAAAAAGTGAACACGTGTTCAAAACGTCGTGAACCACTGAAAGGATAAAAGCATTCTTGAACATGATAAGATCACAATCAGCGGAGGTCGAATTCTTAGTACACGGACTTTTGCGCTTTCCGAAATTGTAACGAGATCGCTTGAGATGCCTCGAGTTACGCCCCAAAGGGTTTATCTTAATGTAATCCGGATCGGAAATTCGCTCGTGCTCGGCTTTCGCGGTCAAGATGAAGCCAGATGATGCTTTCAAGTCGCCGCACTCGGTTAAATCGCAGCCCTTATCGCAAGATCGGATATGACCCTCGACCTCCTCGTCGCCTATTGGCGGCGAATTGCACGTCTCGCCAAGTGAGAACCTATTGTCCAATGGAATCCTAAGGTATTACCAATAATTGCAAAAAAGTATTTTTAAAAAATTCGCAAAAATATCTTAGCGGTAATCCGTTGGATTGTTTGCATTAGCATCAGAGGCTAGTTCAGAGACAAATATATATTCTTCGTCCTTATTTTTGGATACTCTTTTTTTGACTTAATAAATATTAAAAATTCAATTTTCTCCATCATAGAGAGTTAAATAAATTTTGGTTTTCCCGGTCAAATGAATTCCAAGAATTTCTTTAATGCGCAAATCGTTGGTATCAAAGTGCCATCTCCGAATTGAAGAAAACGGGAGGATCAGAGTGTCGATCCATGTGGATCGGTTGGATAACGTGCCGGTATAGAATGTCGGAAATTACAGGGTATTATCCGCAAGCAGCGCGAGGATATGAGATTCGAGGAAGATAGTCCAGCGATACGGGTCGGTTTGGATCGGTCGGCACATAGAGCACGCGTTTATAAGGTCGATTTTAATAGTGGTTTGATTACAATTATGAGGCCACTATAATGGGGCCCGGTACTCATTATCTCGCTAAACTGGAACTAATTACTATGTTTTGCGGTTGCTTGTGAAAATTTCAAAGTAAGAGGAACCATTTACTTATTTCTTACTTGTTGTTGGAATTTAATTTTATGCTTTGTCCTTGGAACATGTCAATACAAGCTGAAGGAAAATTTATCATTAGATATTAGATGAACGTGTTGGAGAAGATATTTTAAATGCAATAGGTCGAAACAGGCCGGGCTGTTTGATCAAAATTTTTAAATTCTACCCTCTCCAACTCGGCAAGTTTTTGACCGATCTCTTTGAGCCCAATCAGATGATATCGGTTTCAAAAGTGGGTTCACTTGACATGAAATCCGCCATATATATATATATAATATATGTGTCAGAAATCCAGTTCCTACTAGCACACCTGGTCTTTTCGAGCATACTTGTGAATTCATACTCTTCCTCTAAACCCAATATTTTAATTCCGTAACCCAAAGTGCGAGGCTATTGCGTCATTGCCATTTACGACTCTCCAGATGTGGAATAATAAAAAAATTAGCATAAAACAGCAGAAAAAGTTTATATAAAGAGGAATAAAATGCTAATGGTTCAAATTTCAGACATCCCCATTAATATTTTTGAAACCCGACAAGAAAAAGCACGCAGTTACGACGCTTATTGAGCGAAAGACACCGGGGGTCGAAGAGGTGATTGGGCGATTCGTTCTTCGCAGTTCGAAGGTGAGGTATCATGATGTTAAGGGAGAAGAAGGAGAATGGGAGCGAGAAAAGGAGAAAGTAAGAAGGAAAAGAAGGTAAGAAAAAGACACAGGATCGGATGAGCAACACCAATAGCACCACCAAGTTGGAGTTCGTGGGTGCCACGCTCAGGAAGATGCCGACTTAGTGTGTGAACGTATTAACACCTCGAAGGATTTATGATATTGGAGTGAGGTCCCCTGCGGCATGGCGGCTTGTTCTTTCCTCTCCCAGAGGCCACTGCAACAAATGGACTCAATTTCGTATTTTGTAACACACTCACCCCTTTTCTTCCTCGAGCACCCACGCAGCTCAGATCTATTTCACCTCCATATTTCTTGGACTAACTTTCCTCGCCTGTCCAAACTCGATTCCACCTTTGGGCTCCACTTGGAGCTCTGATACCCCATCTTCACCTGCCAGCAGAATATTCATCCTGCAAAAATTGCCTTATTTAGCCCGATCTAAGATGGAGCTCTGGTGAGACCCCAGTCAGGATTTCTATTTCTAATAAAACATAGTCAAAACACCACTCTTAATTATTTATATATATATTTCTGTGAACGTTAAACAACTTTTCACCAAAA
The DNA here is from genome assembly GCA_032275145.1 of Synergus laeviventris. Taxonomy (NCBI): domain Eukaryota; kingdom Metazoa; phylum Arthropoda; class Insecta; order Hymenoptera; family Cynipidae; genus Synergus; species Synergus laeviventris. Next base: position 1,654,492 of record JAUESI010000008.1, on the reverse strand, counting down.
TTATTATTAGATTTCTAAAGATTCTTTAAAATCACTTGAAATCTTGATGGGGTATTGCCCAGTTTTCCCTAGTTGGGGTCACATAAAGAATATTTAGTTCAATATATTGTCATTTGATGAATATGAATGTACGTGGGTAAATAATTTCTGGAATCAAAAGTGTCATTTAATTAAAATTTGCACCGATTTAAAATATAGTAAAAAGATTATTTTCACAAACAGCTCTCTTACACTTTCATTCTCACTGATCGTTTCTTCCTGTTGAAAACTATCGAATGAACACAAGGGTATTTTTGTTTCGCTAACATAAAATGATGCATGGCCTGGCAACACGCACAAGCGGGCACTCCACCCCCGCAGACCTATCGATTCTTGCTTCCATTGACAAATTGATATAATTTGTAGCTAACGGCCTTTTCGCTAAAAGTAATCTTAAGTGGAGCTTATTATTGTATTATAATTGAACATTTGACGTGTAAGATTTATAATACTCTCGCTCTTTATAACTTGTTTTCTGAGAGAGTGTTATACTGTTATACTTTTTATGAAAGCCATAGAGTAAATTATGGTCCTCATTAATGAGGAAAATAAATCAAACTTTGATATTAATTTGCAAAACACTTTAAAGCACTTAGTTATTGAGATTAGGCACGTATGACCGTGGGATCGTGAGATAGTCAAACATCAAGACTGAAAAAAATCTGTAACGGGCGGACTTCTTTGTTGTCGAGTGACTCTGATGACTTTCTCATCTTGTATGCGATATTTCTGTAGTCGAACTGCCGTGTGAACGTGAGGTCCAATGTTTGGTGAAACAGTTTGACGGCGTTACATAATTGTGGAGTAAACGTTGACTGTCTTCGACGACCCGTGGAAGAGCAAACATTGTCAAGATCTCGAGATAAAGTTCAACCTAGTTCTTCGCTGCTGGTGATCAAGACTTGGATTCGGACATTGGTTCTTGTCTTTTCGAAACGATGATCGATCGATAGACAGATCGTTATGAGAGTTCAGCTGTCAGATAAGCTGTAAATGCATGTAGAAAACTTTTTTGCGCTGATGAATCAAGTTCGAGCATCTACGTGTTTAGTTTTCGTCTTGTTTTATTATCACAAACAAAAAGAAAATCAAGTCTCCGGGGCCATTCTTACATATATGCGTCATTTTACAGAAATGGAAACCAACATATCTAATTAATGCAGATCGGATTCGATTAGAATCATACCATTAAATCTTCGACTCTTTAATAAATTCAATTACACGTGAGTATTATAAAGTCTTAGGTGTCAGAAGTCAACGAATTAATTTCTCAGTTTCTCCCGTAGGGATGTACCTTTGATAAAATTGCTGCTTACATCGGTGAGCAAGTGCGAAATTTACGTTGTCACATAAATAGATGGTTGACTCACGGGCACGTAGGTTTTGGTATTCCGGTTAAGGGTTAAAACAACCGACCCATTGGATTTAGAATTTCATCGTCTTATTTTATGCGCGAGCTTCCCAGCTGGGTGTCGGTCTTATTTCAAGAAGGAATCGTTATTACACGAGCAGATTTCACACGGGTACTAACGTACACAATATCAATTCATTACTCAAATTAAAAATGGTCTCTTAAAGAAAGATTGAGTACTCTTCCAATTATTTTCCTAATAAAATTCAAGTTTCTTCTGAAGTTAATTTATGAAATCATTTTTCTAAACCGTTCATGATGTGCTCTCTATTAATTGAAGTCTGACACAAAGAGCAGTAATTGAGTGGACTATAAAGATTATGTGCAGAGTTAAATGGAACATTCCTTCAGTGATTAAAGTCAATTGTAAATTATCGTTAGTGTGTTAACTGTTATTAGTTACACTCCACATACCTCTAGGAGTTAGGCTTGTCCAATAATTAGACGGTTAGAAAGCATCTGCAGGACGTCCACTCTGCCCGAAGGCATCGCGTGGGCGTGTGCTCTGAACACGGCTTAAATTGTTGTGGGCCAAATCGAAGGAGACTATTTAATCAGAGATAAAAAACGAAACAGTAATTCGAACTTTAATTCATTAATCATGTATCCAACGAGCAAGGAGAGCATAATTGAAATTCTTTTTGTCAGAACAATGATTGTGTAGAAATCTGAGTGTGAGAATCATTCGTCCCTCAAAAATTTGACGTCAGTTCGCACTTCTCAAATGAATTCATTTACGCGAATAACACAATGATAAAAATAGAATTTACAGCTTATAAAAAAGAAGAGAACTGCCCCTTTTCTCATGTGTTCTCCCACTTTTATCTGGACCCATCCCACGCATTCTGAGCGAACTCTTCATATGAAGACATAAATCAAACGCTTTGGTGGACGATGCTCGCAATTACACACGCGTAATATATAACGACGCACGCAGGACGTGCAGCATGGTACATATGCTTTGTGAGCCTCGTTATAATATTCTTGCGTATTGTATATGTTTGCCTTCGTTCACTTCACCAACCCCACTCTCTAGTGTTCAGCATTGGTATCGTATGCGCGACTCAAGCAAGCGATAGTGTGGGAGTCGCGCCAATTTGCTTGGTATTTGGACCGCCCTTTATAACGAGATGGCCCCTTCGTGACCGAGACATACGATGGTACCGCGTCGCTCTTCCGTGATGATCCTCCGGCGAATATTATAAGACGCTTCACTTCGACCAGAACTTGTTATACCTTATGCACGAGAAAGAAGACCAATATTAGAATTTAGGAAAAGGTTAAACGCAAAGGTTAATGGTCGATATCCTTACGGGAAAAGCAAACCATCGAGATTAAAGATTGGCTCTAGAGTTTTAATACTTGATTTTTTGTTGTTCCTTAATAATAAGTTGATGCACCGTTTCTTCGATCTAAGGTGTTGTTTAATGCTTCCCAAACGCTTATATGGTATAGACTATCAAATCAAAACGATTTCATTTCGAAGTTTTTAATGTAATGTTGTAGCGGGTGGGGTGTGTTCTTCCTCTTAGAATCTGGTTTTCTTACAGACCCGTGGTTCTCGTGGCATCATCTTCCAAAGGAAAGGACATCATTAGCAAGGCATGACCTTGCTAAGGGGGCGAGGCAAGATGTTTCGCAGAATAAGGTGGCGAGAATAAGTTCTCGCAGAAAAAGTGGAATTGTCACGGAAAGATTGAGGGTTGAGAAAGAATTAACCCGCGGGGTTATGGTTAATTAACGAAGTCTCAACATTTTGTTAATCTCTTGGA
>JAUESI010000008.1:1614974-1633146 GCA_032275145.1 Synergus laeviventris | reverse complement strand
CTACGAAGCACTTATCTATCGACGTGTATGTAATTACAACGAAACCGTCTAATTATCTTCCGTCGGATTCCCCGCTAGTGCAACACTTTGATCCATTCTTGGATAAAACTTTGACACCCAGAGATTTACTGTGCAGTTAAAAAGATTGAAACTGATATTTAAGGTAATATTTATCTAGAAATGTACTCTGGTAATTGTAAAGATTTGACATTTTGCATTCCACTGACATTTATATGTATGATTGTGAGAATAGTATTAGTCTCTTCAGAAACTTGACTTTAGTTTGTTTTGCGACCATTGATGTTAGTAGGCTTCTGGATGTTTCTTATTTTTCAGGTTGCAGCTGTAGGAGTTACGACTTGTCGTATTTCGCAGGAGCACCTTCTCGAGTTTCTTGTCCTGTCGTCTAATGACCGGGATAACAGAACAGTATCTAATTACTCTCTAATTAGGCCGATCATGTATAGAAAGAGCGATTTTATCAGTTTAGCCCACCACACACGTCGAATGCAGTAATTCTTTATCTTCTTTTCTGAATTCACTTTTTTCGTTACATTGTTATTCTAAAATAAAGTAATCAATAGAAGATATATTAATAAGAAAACTCTACATGCAACTTTCTGGTTCCAGAATCGTTCTCTAATTTTCGACAAAAAAGTGAGATTGAATATCAGTGAATTATCATAAATTAGCATAAAGAAATAAGCACATCGAGGATTAAGAAATGGAATTATCTAATCTCGCTCTTTCAACTATGTAAGTTTTAGTGCATGTAAACGTAAAAGCATGTACCACTATTCCGTGATTCTTCAGTGTTTAGGTTTGCAAAAAAAATTCAAATAACACGTCCAGACGTCGAAGCCCCGTAACACTGACATTAGGCGAGCGTCTTAATGACGATGTTAATTAATATATTCGAAACGACGACTTAAGTCACGACAAACGCCGCGAGGAATTAACATAAGCAAACTCAGCCTCGCCTGTATTAAGCAAGCCGACTAGAAGTGTTAATTTTCTGCTAGGTCGCGTCTGAAATTCGCCTCGTTTTGTCCTGCAGTCAATGGAATCGCGAGTCTCTCATTTTCTTTAGTTGGAATTTACTCGAGGGTCAAGAATTAAGATGCGAATTTAAAAAAAAATATAAGAGTTTGGCAAATATGAGCAAAGCTAAATTACACCTCATCTGGTATGACTCTCCGAGTATAACCAAGCCAAGTGAAGCTTATAACTTTGGTGATCGAACAAAAAACCTTAAACACTTGTGCGTATCAGCAAATTAGAAAATTTTCCACCACCATCTAAGAAGTTCTATGAAAATTGTAATTGACTGTTTTAGAGGGTATCTTATATATAATAATAACATAATGCTATGAACATTCTCAAACCTATACAGGAAATTTGATACAGACATTTTGAATTTATAGTTAGATGAAATTTCCTAATTTCCATCATTTGCTGATGAAACTTCTGAATCTTTTACAGCGAGGGGATTTTTTATAGCTTCTTCGTTTTTAGTTTTAATTCCTTGAGATTTAATGGAAAACCTGAGATGCACCATCTAGAAATGATTTGGCGTCCCTGTAATACCTTCTAGCTCGTTATAATCAACGAACTGCTCAAGAGGTCTGCAAGAAGAGGGCAATAAAGGACCAATGAGCAGTTGACCAACTTTACGAGCGATTTTCCAGGATTAACGGCTATCCATGGAGAATAATGTCGAGAGATCGTATAGATTCGTTCGTTCTAATAGCATACAAATCGAGTGCATGATATTATTCAACGATCGAACCTGTGTTTACTTTGGTTTTCTCATTGTCAGTTCTGCTGACTCTATATCCTATATATATGCAATGTAGTAATTCAAAGTCAATGAAAATCATCACTTGAGATCATTTGTACATCATCCTGAAAATTCAGGAGAACAATTATTTTAATGAATAATATTATGCATAATATCTTATTAATCTTAATAGTTAATAGAACAGAAGGTTCTACAACTGTGGGATGAAGATAACTGCTATTTGTCATAAATATGTAAATCAACATAGATGTATTATAATAGAATTTTTTTATTATTCGAGCCCATGATGCCAGGATATTTCTCCTTTGACTATGATTATTAACTAAGTGTGACTCCTTTTACGTTCATAGGCAAGATTCTTCTTATCTCGAAGATATTGTCACCCGTATCGGTTATTCCTTCCAATTGATGCAACCACCTTCTTTAGGATTTTATCCACACTTCGGATGGACAGTTAGTCGAGATAAACAAACAGCTATAAATCATGATTGTCATTAGTCCCAGTGATGGATACCAGGAAAAGTCATTGTCAGCGGAATTGATGATCGAAGACACGCAGTCTTAGTGGCCGTCGTAAAGTCGTAAGTGTCGTGATTTTGCAGGTGGTGAACTGTAGATTGTGGTCATTTGTTATGGGCTCTGCCTTCAGAAATCTTACAACTCTTCCCTTTAATTTGCTTCGTGTTATAACCCCCGGGTGCGTGATTTGCACTTGTTAAAGCAGAAATAAAAAATTTCTTGTGGTTTATGTTTTTATCAAATTTGGAAAAATTATTCATTTCTCTTATTTTACTGCTTACAATAATTACTTACAGATACTTTATGACGATACTGTATGATATGGAAACCTTCAGAAAGTAATAATTATCTATTCAATACTTTCTAAAATGAAAACATCTTTTGTCAACAATTTTCGTTTTCATTTGGAGTTATTGGATATGAATTCAATGTAAATACTTGAGTTACAGTTATTAAATGGAAGAAATGGTAGCTAATTTTGCAGAGAGAAGCGTACTTTTCAGGCACAAGGTATGCAACTGTCCGAGTGCAAGGTGCACAGTATTCTCAACAGTTTCCACCATACATAATAGAGGTTAGCCGCAGGATGGTAAATCACAAGACGCCATGCGGGCGTAGTTATATCGTGCGTGCATGATGGAAGATTAGTCTGGCATTGTGCGAGCACGGAGGTGGCACGCGATGATTTATCGCTTACGAAAACATGGAGTAGGGTGACTTTCGCCGATCGCTACCATTTGACTACTAAATGACTACTAAACGACTACTAATATCTCCCAGTACTGCAAGCTTTTATATCTAACGAGGTTCTTAACATTTTTTTTATCATCATTATTGTTAACGTGCTAATACCTTTTAAGTGCAAAGACATCGTCCACCCTAAAGAGGATATCACCAAGAGAAAACCTCTCTTGAACTTCTTACACTATCATATATTTTCTCAGTATTAATCATTTTCGACAATAATAATCAGAAAATTGATTGTCACGATTGATTTGAAATACACACGGTATTGTTTCAAATGTCGCAGCTTTATGACCATAACTGAGAAGAAAGTCTGGACAGAAAATGAATGACGAACGGCCAATCGTTCAGCACTTCGGTTAGATGATTAACAACCAGAATTGATCGTTTGACATTTATTTTCTACTCGGGCTTTCTACTGTCCTGTGTGAAACGATTACGCACGCACACAGAACATATTTTACGTGCAGTATTTTGAAATTCTCTTAAGATACACTTTTACTTTCTCTATACATCTACGATCCTTCGTGCACATAATATAATACTGCCGATATTAGCTGCTGTGAATAGCTAATGCCGCACGGAGTGACGAGAAGTTAATACGAAGGTGTAAATTTGTCGACAGTAGAGTTTATGGACGAGTCTCTATTTTGAAAACTCCTATACAATAATAACGATCTATTTTTTATTAAAATAGAAACAATCAACTACTCTGGAACGAAGTACTAGGCTTCTCTTGTTGAAGCCTGGTTCCTGGGTATCGTAGTCAATTTCACAGGGACGTTAATATAAAATTATAAGTAAATATGCGAGTATTTTAAATCATCTTTGAATCTTTGTTGAAGAAAGAGCAAGCGTCGCAGGTCTTTAAGCGATTGGTGACTACGAGGCAGACCGCACTACTGTAAATGGTAGCAGTTTGCAATCATCATAATTCTCAACGTTGGTCTTCCGCCTGTTATACAGAGACTGCTTTGGGTTCCTTCCAGCGACCACGACACGAACCGCAAAACCGTTTTGTTCCTTATTGCATCGTCTCTTTGCCTCCGTTTGAACTTTTATCTATCTGCACGGGAATTTTAAAGCATACCATCGCAAAAATTTGGAAAAAGTTGTATATTTCACTGCAGTGTAATTAGAACGAGTTCCCTTTCTTCATAACGACTTCAACACTGATGTTCACAATATCTTTCATAATTACCTTCTCCAAACATAGCTCGAAATAAAATCTGTCGGGGATGATTTTCCTCTCATCCAGCATAACTTCGCTGCAACACTTGAATAATTAAACTGGTAAGAAATACTTGTGAGAACCTCGCCGAGGATTTGCAAAGAGGTGGTGGATGTTGGAGGACACGTGTATTCCTGGTGGTCCTCGGTCCTTGGTGGACAGGCCATTAGGAAACAAGGACGGCACTAACATCACCGAACAATGCAATTTGTAGTCTCGAGGTGGTCCTACGGTACAAATCTTCGTCCCGCTGAATCCTCTCTGGGACCAGCGAATAGCATCCACGAAATACTACCAACATTGTCTTCGTAAAATACTACATGAACCTCTTTGGCTATCAACAAGCCATGCGCTGCATTTTTCTCGTTTTCACCAGAAGGCAGGAATTTATGAAAGATTCTGCAACCATCGATTCGACCAAAAGGGAATTCAGGTTGGTGGCCTTGAGACCGAGATCGAGACTTCCGAATCATTCGATTTCCCCAGCCTGTTCCCCACGGATTCATGGTAATTGTAAGGCGAGTCTTGTGGATGCTGTCGTGTAGCAATTCACGTATGAGAGTAGCGGTCGTGCCACCTCGAATTCCACGCGACGTTAGGTACGTCGTTGATCAAAATCTCCGAGGTCTTTATTACATTATTACGAGGTGCAATGTCGGCTTTCCTGCTGTCCTCGTCCCACTAATTTATTCCCATGCTAATTTAATTAAGGAAACTGCACACTGAAATCTATAGAAGTTCATAGGTTTCTTATTACATTAGGGAGTAGTATCTCCTCCAGTAATTCAAGAACGATTAACTTGATGATAATCACAGAGATATTACGACAAGCTTTTATTATGATCTTCTAGCTGATTAGTCAATTAAATGCAGAATTACATGTGTTTCTTAATATTCTTTTTCTGATTCTTCGCATTCTTTGTGCACGTGTTTTGATTTGTGATCACGTTTAAATGAAGAAGATAGATAGGATTTTTTCTGAGGGATGTTGCGAGCACCATGTAATGACAAACCGACGTCTATGATCTTGCAAAGGAAGCTATTAATACGGATTTAATGTTCCGTTACGCGCTTTGTGTGGCCTCATATATCAACGGTGCTATCGCTTCTTAGTGTAAGCAACACCTTGCACATCTGACTTCTCACCCGACTGAGGTACTTAGGTATCATAGGAACTTTTACGAGATTAATAATTTGGCTATAATCTTAATCCAATGGTACAAAATGTCTGAGATGGACAATGCTCTGATTTAAGATCAAATTCAAATCCAAGCTTCTTCTTCAAACATGTTCTTATCACTACTCAATTCTTGACACTTTATTATCGTCCTTTTTGCATCTTGTTAAAGGACAGTTAAATTAAAATATCTGATCCAATAAATCGAATTAAAAATTTGTGAATCTCTAGGCGACGTAAACCGATCCACTGATAGATGCGAGCAAATGACAACACGTGTTTTGCATGTCGAGAGGGGACTTCGTACTAGTCACTGGAGTAAATAAGGCGGAATCTGCACGTCGTATTGTTTGACTTCCCGGACGGACGTCCAGGGTGACGATATAAAGGGACCGCTACAAGGACAAGACCGCGAGAGACGGTCGCGGCTGATTTGCCAAGACCGTTTTCTCGGCGGAGCCGTCGTGGACGTAGGATGTCTTTTCCTTCTGGAACGACCTCCTTCTTTCCTCCCGTACTCACAATGATCATCCTGCGTATATGTACGACTTCACTTGCCGACACTATATATCCAGATTAACATGAAATAGAGGTTTAAAACATTCACGAGATTCCTCAATTCCACTCAAAATAAATAATCGATTTCAATGGGGATTTTTATTTCAGATAAGGATAATGCACACTTCCTATATGAATATGTAATAAATCGATAAGCAAAGATCAATCTTTATTGATTATTATTATTATTATTGAAATGTAAGAGTATGTATTTTTTAAAAACAGGAGATGTAGGAAACACTGATTTTTATTGTATTAATACGAAATAGGAATCTATGGAAGTACTGAGGCAAACTTACTTTGTTCTTATTCTTGGATATTCTTTTTCTATTCTTACTTTCTTCGTAGAGCTTTTTTTCGTTTGGAGACTGAAATATAAAGCGAGGAATTTCAGAATTTCTCGTCTCATACCTAGAAGATAAACGATGAAATTTTCTTTATTCAACATAAAATTAATTCGCAAGATAAATATTACAATCTATTTGTTCAGGATTCCATTAAAGCGATCTACTCTTGACTCGCATTTAGTAGTACAAGAACATTGAACGAAAGGAATGCACGTTCTTGGTGCTTCCGATCCTTTTATCAGGTCAAGCTGGAATTATTTAATTGGCGAAACTTTACTCCCGTTTACTTTATCGAGTACGAACGACGGCAAAGTTCCATTCTGAAATCTAGAGCTGTAGTCTCAGCCGCGGCATCACATAAAACTGCTTAACGAGACTTATATTGTCAATTACGTTTCTGTATGCCCGTATTCCAATTGCAGTCGTATCTAAGCGTCTAGAAAAGGTGGTTGGCCTTGAGATCGAAACACTGATTGAGCAATGGTAATAAAGGTACTATTTATTTCCATCAAGTATTCCTTTCATTTACTTCTTTTAACATGATCTGTAAAGAAAAATTGCTTTCATTTAAAGTTACTTTGCGATAAAGTATCCCGTTTCCAGAATATTATTTGTTAGAGCTAAAAAGAAGATTTTGACAAATAGTAGGTACTAATGAATCAAATCAGGAAATCATAAATGATTTCTTATTTTCAATATATAATGACCTTTTTCAATAAACGTAACTTATTACTAACGAAGTATTACTCATTAAGTGATTACGTCTTATACGTTCCTAACGAAAGTAATCTTGTCTGATTTAAAATGATCACAATGATTTTTAAATATGTAATAACCCAATGAATATTAATGGCAATAAATAATGGTGCGGGGTTATTGATAGTAAGTTGATTAAAACATTAAATTTCCGTACTCATCGTGAGAACGGAATAGAGAGAGATTTCATTGATTTTTCAAAGTTCCGTGAGCAAGAAGTCCTACTAACGTCTACTCGATTCAATTGCACACTATCAGCTATAAATTAATAAAAATTTTTATACAACGAAAACAATGAGAAGCAGCAGGACACTAATGAGTTCCGAGGATATATCCCATACGTCAATGTCCTGTGGGATACCGTTGTATTTTCTATGGCAACTAAAGGCGGAGAACGTATAACGAAGAAACCTGTATACGACTTTAACCTCTGTGATCCCTAGACGGCGCGCTCTCGAGCTTTGGTATCTACTTTCGCAAAAAGTGTGATGCATAAAATCGTGACCTTCAATTTGGCGAATCGTACCTTGATGGAGGTCTCTCCGATTCCTGAGAAACTTTCTTTCCGCGCATTTGCCAACCGGGCATTACTGTGTGTTCTGGAAAATGCATGATTACTTCTCAATTTAATACAATCCTAAAACAGGTTTCGAATTCAGTCACTCTTTTATAAACTTCATTGAATCAAACAAAAGTGTAATTAAGGGTATGTGTTACTTACCATATGAACAAACGTATGAGTCAATTCAGATTACCCGTGTTTTACCATAATTTTTACTTTTTTAAAAAAATATTAAAAAGTAAAAATTAAGTAACTCATGCCCTTAATACAATATCAAATAAAGTTACAAGGATATTGTTTCTATCATAACAAATTGATATAAAATCACCCTTCTGATCTTATTACGATATTGATAAAAGATTTATTGGATCAGAAAAACCATTTTTCTTCGCACGCAAGGGGTCCAGATACATGGCATGTTTCCCCCCTTCTTTCTTCTTCTTATACAATCTTTCTCTTCGCCATCCTTTCTCCCTCATAACAGGATTTGTACGTAGTATTTGGCCCTACAGTGGCCCCGCGCGATGAATCTCATTTGAATAGAACATTTTATGGGCTAAAAGCCAAGATTGTTTATTCCGAAACAAGCATTATAAGTGGATTGTAAGTCGCGCACAAAAATTACAACACAGAGCAGCTTCTCTGTTTATGTTCAAAAAGGAGATGTGAAAACAAACGTACAAGAGCACCTTTGAGTTTAACATTTAGCTGCAACTTCCTGCTGTAGTTACTTAATGTTGATAATATATAACTTTCATACAATATTACCTTGGCATTCAAATTTATAGTTCTAGCTATAATTATATTTAATAAAGTACATAAATTCTAAAAAGTAATTTCAGATGTATTTTTAATAATATGTATGTGATTCTGTACTTCCTGTCGCACCTTAAATAAATTTTATGTTGAGGTACAAAATATAAGTTCCGATTATATTTTATTATGCTTCTTCCTAAGTATAGATTCAATATATTGTAATGTCACGTACCATAGAAAGTCACATGTAGAAGAAGAGTCCCATGTCTCACGGTTGTGGCACTTTGGTTCATGCAAAGCTTATTTGAATGCTATTGTTCTGGCAATGCCTTGCTTGTAAATTAAAGACTTTCATATATTCTGTATGAGAAGTACCACTTCTTTGACGAAGAAGCTGGTAAATATTCCAATTACCAATCCGTGTCGCTCAGCCGAAGATATAGTATCCCTTATAATCATACGTAAAATTGTTTTTCCAATTATTTAAATGCAGTTAAAAGTTTGAGTTATCATTTAGGAGGAGTCTAGAAATTCAGTATGTAAGAATTCAGATTGCTACACTTTAATTGAAATTTTCAAAACTGAAAAATCTACTAAATTGTAAAAAAATTTCCACCGAAATTCAGTTTTGTCAGTAATTTATTTCACTTCCTAGATCGGCAAGTAGAAACGGTAGCGTACACCCAGACACGCAGGCCCATACGAATTTTTAAGTAGAAAAGGCATGTTTTTGTCAGACACTTGCAGTTTAGAATTTTTATTCAAATGCTATACCGCTATCTTAAAGGGTTGATAAAAAAATGATAGTTTTGTTTAAATATCGTAGAAAGTGGTCAGAAACCATAATAAAATGGTAAAGTATAGGAGAGTTGAAAAACCTCCCTCAGAAATGAATAAAATACCCCTCTTTTTATATAAAAAACGAATTTACCAACTCCTGCAAATATTTTAAAATAATATTCGTGATTATTTTGCAATAGCTTGGAAGTTTGAAAGTTCATTTTTTGTTAAAAAAATTAATTTCTTCTTAATTTCTGGGGGATGTTTTTCCCCTTGTCTATACTTTTCTATTTTATTACCTTTTCTGACCAGTTTCTACTATATTTAAGCAAAACTATAAATTCTTTCATTAACACGATGAAAAAATATTAATTTTTTACGGTTGGGGATGATTTAACTGCCGTGGAATCCTACATCCCCTTGTTCAAAAAATTTGAAAAAAATTCAATTCTTTGTTCACCAAATGGAATATTTTTGGAGATCGTCTCCACAAATCAAAGGAAACTATTATTTTTTGAACCACCCTAGTAATTATATACATTAAAAATACTGTAGAAAATACTAGAAGCTGGCAATAATTCCCATACAATGATAGTAGGCATACATTTCATCGTGTCAAACTGCAAAAAGCCTTAAGCAGCTGTTAATCTCCTCCTGAATCCGATCTAGGATTTAAACCTCAGTACGCGTTACGTACTTACGCATGTTTGCAGGCGGTTGTCTGGGATAAATTCGTTCGTGCGTTTCACTCGAGAGAAGCATTGCCATCTAGGCATACTTCTAAGTAGAAGCTTATATATGGTCGTTCAGATGCATTTAAATAATCTCAAGTCCTTTGTACGATCTTGCCGACTTTACCGTCGATCCGTCTCGCACGTGACAGTGCGAGGACCATAGAGGAAGGAGTAGCCACCCTCGTCTTCACGATGCCCGTTGTCAACACTACATCCGGGTATTCCGTCTAAGAACAAGGGAACCTTCTCCAGGATCGGCGCCATAAACTGTTAAACGAATAGCCACATCATTTAAAATCTATTTCCTCATTTGAGACTCATTTCCATCTGTGCTCATGTGGAAAAATTGCATGGCAGTGGATTGTCAAGTTTGGCCCATATCTGGATTTGGTTAGATCATCTAGTCGATATTGCATCCAGGATTGGAATCTAGACTAGTCTAAGCCTGGCCAGTGTCATTAAATTTATCCACAGGGGAAATTGTGGACTCATAAAATAAAAATAGAAATTTCTTCTACGCAGGCTTGACAATATAAAGTTTAAAGTAACGCCTCACATTGCATATTTCAGCGTATATTTTAATTAACTTCCCCTCATGAAAATTGACCTAGATAGAATGATGAGAGACATTTGATTACCTCGCATATAAATTAGTCAGCCTATCTCTTCAAAAATTTATAATCTGACAAACTTTCTCGCATAATTTATGATTATTATTTAAATTATAAATTCCTGGCGGTTAAATTTGACATCTGAAAAGTCAATTCCACCTTCTACAAATCGTAAATTAAATCTGGGAAAGAAAATGCAAATATTCTCTTATTAAACGCAAACTGCAAACGGGAAGTTGAAGATAAATTCTCATTGAAATCAAGATAGCGTCTTAAGGGAGACGTTAATCGCGCAAACGAGGAATTATCGAGTAAATAATCGATTAATTGATTAGGCTTTTATCAATCCTCTTCTATTCCTCCCTTCAGATCCGGACATTCGAGTGCGTCCCAACAATTAGTCTGAGAATGAACGAGCAAGCCGACGCCGACGCGACGATTTGTCGCACGAGATTTATAGCTTCATACATTCGAGTCTTCGCGAGTTCTGGATCTTTTCTCTTCCTTTCTCGTATTTTCTCTGACTCTCTTTCTCTCTTCAATTCTCTCTTTCTCTATTTCTTACCCGTGAGTTGCAAGCAACCCTGCTTGAGAAAAGGCCGAGTTCTCCTTCCTTATAGTTTACGGTTTATCAGTGTATACTGAATAGGTATACTTTGACAGGTACCCTCTGGGATCGTACGACGGATCTTCAACGAGATCGCGAGATCCTCCTCATGTGTGTCTACCAAGATCCCTTGGTGGTTTACCAGAATGCCTGGGAAAGAGGCAGGCTAAATTATCATTGGTATTTCTTCCGGTTGACGGTCGGCGGGGGAGCGCTTTGACTATTTTCAAGCCGAGGAAAATGTCTAAAACTTGTCAGCCAAACGACGAGGGTAAAAAAAATTCATGCTGAGGAATGGTACGAGTCAAGAAGTTTCCAGCTGATTGAGTTACCGCCTTAGAGGGAGAATTGATGAAGAGCGGAAGTTGAATTTCCACTGCCTTTCGCGCTGAGTACTCTAATAGTACATTGGAGGAGTCTGAAAAAATACTTCCTTCAGCTTGACCCTTTGTTCCCATATTGCATCTTATCGTAAAGGAAATCAAGACTCTAAACAGTGGTTGTAAGAAAATAACAAATTGGACATCGTCTTTAGAGTAAGTGTAAAAAAATGAGACGTTGTTTTCAACGGTCCCCCAAAAACAAAAGACTGATTAGCGCGTGTATGTGAAAAAAGCTTAAGCGGACATGGGACAAGCTTCGAGTAAGCAGGAAGGTCGCAGCAAAGTCTAAGGGGTTTGCGGTCGAGACCCTGAAGGAATGCAACGATGGCTCGAATTAATAGATCGAGAGACCCGGGCGAATTTATCCGCTTCGAGGCGGCGAGTTTAAAAGCACACGAGACTTCTTTGCATCTCGATCTTCTCGTGCGGTGCAGCCCCCGCGAGATGAGAAAAAGAATCAAATGGGTACCGAACGCACCAAGAGTCACAGCATTGAGGATACTTACCAAAGGGAATTCCCCACAGGATATCCTGTGGCCTCAGACTTTGGACTCTGAGGGACACTTTGTCAAAGAATTATTCAATTAATCTTCTCAATATTTTTTTCTTTTTGTAACAACATTCTCAAAATTGACAATTACTGAGAAAATGTTACAAAAATAATATGAAACATTATCTATTATATGGTAATTATTACTTGTTTACAAGTAATAAATTTTACTTTGCTCGTTACTTTCTTTTAATTTTAAATATACACAGAGAAAGTTAACCAAGCAAGTAAAGTTGTCTTTGCAATTGTCATGTTAGTTGCAAGTAAGGCATTAGTTTGAGTAAACATTCCTGAATCTACATTCATAGCCTTTAATGGGATTCCATGAATATCTCAATTACAATTTTTATGGTGTAACTTCATTGCATTTCTTCCTGCATCGGTGCATCCTCCGGATGATAGATTCACTTGGCTGTAGAAAAAAATTGTGAGTCTATATCTAGAGGGTTATAGGTGAGGTAACGGAAATCGGTCTTATCAAAGGAACGCGACACCTCGAATTTGAATAAGTCAGTATAGGGACGACGGCAGTGGGGTGGGGGCAGATTCTCGGCGGAAACGAGGCTCTGAAAAATGGTGTAATTTAATCGAGCGATTCGGCATGGTGTCATCGCACCACGTCCGTATACCTGCTTAGGCTCCAGAGGTGAGAAATGCTGCTCGTCTTTTGACGGATGTCTACACAACATGCTGTCACCAGTTGACATATCGCTCTGATAAAAAGCCGTGGCAATGGTTTCTACTCAAGGCTCGTATAATGATAACCTAGACGTTAATAATGTGAAAATGTCCACATCTATCTGGATACCTATTTACACTACAACTTTAACTATTCACATATACTATTCAAGTTATCTAAGAACGATACCCGGTTCTAAAGAGAAAATAGCCTAATTGACGCCGTGAGAATTCAATGCTTTTTTTTGCTTGCGATTATGTACAACTTATACAAATTTATTGTGATATTTCTTCGCTACTAAAGGACTGTTCGCACCTGAACTCCACCATCTACGAAAAATGCGAGTTTACAAAAGCGTTTAATTATAAATATAATTATTATTGCATACTTAGATTATTTATATATAAATATCGTTCCTTAGAGTATACAATCTTAGTAATTTAATGATGAATTAATGGAAGGATTACATAACATAGAAACTCAATCCTATGCATCCTAATATAAATGGTGTAAATCAAGCGGAAATCGTAAATTTGTTTGAGATAAGAGGCACTTAAATTGTAAGTTAACAGTGAACCAGTTTCCAGGGTTGTTGTTCAATATATATTCTCAGATTCTCAGCTCGGTCCCGTTTGAAACACTAGACGGGCACGGTCGTACCTTAGCATTGAGTAATGCGGTGCGGAGTGGCCGTAATGAGAGGCATTAATAAGCAATGAAAATGTCCCTCTTCGGTTCGTGTTATTCGAGTGCGTGGGGAGTGTGAAACGTGCGATAGCGTCGAGATAAAGGACTTATATTAATAGCTGCGCTTCATTGTTCCACGATACGCGAGTACAGGACTGATTCGTGAATGCTCTTCGGGTTGAAGAACGTGGACCCAAGGATTTTGTATCCAAAAAATGAGTACCTTACGAGCAAAGAAATCTATCAAGACAAGTTCTTGCAAAACAAAACAAAAACTTTTGTTGCAATACATTTTGGATAATTCAACTACTTTTCAGAAGGAGCCATTCACAAAATACGTGATATTTTTTTTTATCATCTTGAACTTACATTTTCAAGCTCCAGAAGATATTTTGCAACCCTGTCTTCATTCCACATCTATTTGATTTTCGTATTTCATAATAAAAATTGATAATTATATAATCCATGTAAGACCAATAAAATCTTCTAAAACACGAGCATCAGAAATAAAATAAAAATAATACCTGTCCGCCTTCTACTTCATTTTTAATTAGCAACCAAAGTTAAAGTGTAAGAGCTCCTTGGTCCCTTTCCCCTATATCCGAATCATTATGAAGGGCGTTGGAGTCTTTAGAATAAAAGCGCGAGATCTAGGACAGGCGTGTAATTACCAACTCCCGGATAACGTTGTTCAGTTCGAACTTCGAACACCCTCTTCCTTGGGTACCTGTAGGGAACAAAAATTCATATGGTTGAGTCGTAGGTACTTCGTTCACTGCGGCTTATTACAGATGTTGTATAGAGACCATGGATGTAAGATGTGAGAGGTATGTATAAGAACCATTTCATTCCTTCCACGGCATTCCTATGCTTCATACAAATAACATGAGAAAGAAGGGCGGGCGAGGGAGGAAGAAGAAGCCGAGGGATTTGGCACGACTCGGTCTCGCCTCTAAATTAGTAATTGCAGCCTCCGTGACGTGGGGGCGCTTTGATAAAAAGCGGCTGTAATGCATGGCGATACAAGGTCACGAACCGGGGCTAAAGTGAATACCCACCATTCATGTGGTGGTGAACGCGAGCACAGAAACGGCCGTGTTCACTCATTTCTCATGTCTTATGTATACAGGGTGTCTATTAATTTAATCAACCAAGAAATCACTATATTTCCTTATCCCGGAGAAAATTCTCATCATTGAAAATTCACTTGACTTATGCCCAATTACCGAAAATTTTTAAGTATCAAACTACCCCTGAGGATTCTTAAAAGATATGCTTCTATAAATACATACATATAGAACACGAACGAAGAAGTTTAGTTGGCTAAAAATGTTGTTGTGCGAGAAAGTTAGAGAAATTAATTATAGAGTCAAGGGAATGTTACATCCAATGGAAATTATAAAGACGTACTGCATATTATGTTAATAGCAAAAATAATTGAGTCGTTTGTTTACAGACGCTTGAAAAAAGGTGAAAAAATTAGACTGGAGTCTTGTTCAGTTAAAATTAGAGCGAAAAGGATGAGTGCAATTTTTTAGAAAACGAAGTAGGAGGAGTTGAAACGTCAGGTTCGCGCGGGTGAGTTTTATATTATATTCTCCATCTCGTCAAAGTCGGCAACGAGAAGGCGGAGGGCCGATTTCAATAAGCAAGACGCTTCTTTGAGATTCTTACTTTTTCTCTTTTCGAGCGGCATAACAACCAGAGCCGCAAAAGAGCAAAGAAGAAATGCAACGCACGCGCACGTTACGAGCCTTCCGACACCTTACCATTATTGCATCGCTCGCATTAGATACAGACAGCTACGAAACTCGTTTACACCCTCGTTTGACGTTCTCATACACGTTCTTGGTGATTCAACTTTATCCGTGGCGAGAATTATAAAGTGTTATTATAAATTAAATTATTGGAATGGGTTATTATTTGTAGACCCAGGGATAATTAATAATTGTTCATCTCATCTCTAAGGGGCAGCATTTTGCATGTGATTAAATCATTTTCAAAGCAAAGCTTTCAGAATTTTCAGTAAGGACAAAATTAAAGTTAATAACTGATTGTTGAAACTGTGTATACCTATGTATTTTTATATGCTGATTACTAGTCGATTTTCATGGTGAATCCATGAAAGGACCATGAAAATCAGCAAGACTGCATCAGGGTTCACCGACCTGGACTGGTTCAGAACAGGTGGTCTTTTTCGAGGTGCCGGAAGTGCAACAGAGCATTAAAAGGGTCATGATTCGCAAACTCGTGAGATTAACTTCCACCTTGGGTGCATCTTGAAAATCTCGCGAGATCGATCCGCTTTCTCGTATAGAAATCCCTTACAAGAAGTTCATTAATCAAGCAACGCCCTAAGTTGGAATGCCTTGAGTATTTCGAGAGTTGCAGTCCATTTATCACTTGGAAATGTATTTGTAGGCAGTGGCCGCGCGCCCGCTTCACTAACAAGTGGATTTGCTGTCCCCGTGGATGATGTAGCACCGGCTAGCTCGGACCCCCTACGGCGTCCGACACCTTCAACCTTACAACCTAAACCCCGAACTTGCACTCGACCCACTGCACTCTCTAGGCTTTTTCACAAATTAAGTCTTAGAAAAGAGTTTTCGTAATTTATGTGCATTTTTAGGATTCTAGTTCATTTATGGAATATGATTTAATAGAATTGAACTTCCCGTAATGGAATTTGCTGAATTGAAATCAACCGCGTGAGAAATAAGTAAAGATAAATAAGTAATTTCCTTTATTTTATTCGAAAGGAACACGAAATTGGTTAAAGAAGGAATTTTTGAGAAATATTATCTAGCAATCTCGGTAATTAAGAATAATTAATAAAATAGCCGTGGGTTGCATGTAAGATATATAGGTCTGTTTATCATATTTCGAAAGACTGAACTGGATCGATCTTTTCATAAAGGTTAGCCGGTTTGCGATCTATGGTTCAGGATGCCGTTCATCAACGACCAAAAGGGCATTGCGTTCGTCACATTTCACATTTCGTGGTGAACACTTATAAGATCATGACCGAAATGGAATTTCGTCCAACGCATCTTTTTTTCGCGTCGTTCTACTTTCGCTGCGATTGATCACAAAACGCAAATTTCTGCATAAATTAAATGGTATAAACCATATCCTTTAAAATTTTAATACAATTGCACGAGTTGAATATGCAATTACAAACGGGCCTTTAGAAATTTCTAGTCCCATTATATTTATAAAATGCATCTTTCTCATCTTAAAGTGCAAAAGGTTTCTACTAAATATAATTGACGACTCGATCATTTGAAGGAGTATTTGATAAACTATTCGACAAATTGATGATGCAATATTTAAACGTATCATTAATTGCGTAGAAATGAAATGAAATAATTAAGCAGTATACAGTGATATTTACTGAGGGAATTCATCTTTGTACGTCCGTAGATCGAATCAAATATAATCCACTAAACACATATTTTATTCCTAATGAAAACAGAACTCTCGACGTTCATTGGAATCACCTCACTAAATTCCGACGATTTTCATCTTGAGTCATTGCCGTTTAATCGTTCTCAGTCTCAGTCTGAACGTCTCTCTTGCGTTAAATATTGCCGGCATAAATTTTAGCGATCCTTCAAACGGCTGCGGAGAAACCGTGGATATAGGGAACGAACGTGATCGACGATCCGCGATCAGTGATCGGGATCCTCTTGCGATCGTCAGTTTACTACACTCGATGTTCAGATTCGATTTATAGATGATAATTGAAAATTATTTGGTAATAAGGTTGATCGATGGCGTGACGTTAACTCGTTCATACATCACTTACATTCAGGACCGTACTTAGGGGCCCAAGAGCCCAGCACTTTCTTCTTTTCGGCTGCCCTATTCGCATCTCGTTTCCTCAGACTTTCTTGCTCTTTCCCTCCCACATTCCCACCTTCCCTGACGAGGAGTCTTAGCGGGGTCAGGTCGACCAATAAATCCAATACGCCACGGTTCGTCCCGCGAGAGAGCAGCAGTTTTACAATTCATGAATTTATTATGGGCACCAGGCACATACCGAGAGGCCTCAGCTATTGATTTATCGTTACACTCCTCGGCCACGTCTACGGACTTTGCTGTTTTCGAATGCCATCAGTTTCTGGCGAAACGGCCAGAAAGAAGATTAAAACACGCGTGCGAAAGTTCTGACGAGCCAAGGATCATATTTTATAAATTCTCTTAATAAGGTCTTAGTTTCCTATTGCAGAAGAATGATCAAAATGTTAACAAAATTCAATCACAGAAATATAGAGAACAAATTGGTCAATAAATTCCAACATTCTTAATACTTTTTAATGATAAAATTAATTTAAAGTAATAATAAATTTTTATTTTTAATAAGTAAAGTCAAATTCATCATAATCAAAATAAACCTTGGAATATTTTGTGGAAAATTTTGTATTTCTATATGGAATTATTTTTCAATATTCCATAGTTCTCAATATAAAATTTCATATTTTTTATTGTGAATAATTAAAAATAAGGTTTCGATTCTAGGAAAAAAAGATAGTCGACACAAATCAGAGGAGACACAAGTGAGATCCGCTAAATTTAAAAAAAATAATAATGACTAAGTTTTAGTTATTTTAACTAGCTTAATGTAACTAGTTAGACACAATTAAAGGTTATAACTCAAAAAAATATACTATTAAAACAAAAATCAATA
>JAUESI010000008.1:1604599-1614874 GCA_032275145.1 Synergus laeviventris | reverse complement strand
CCGAACACGACTTTAAATTTCAACTGACCAAAGTTCGGACACCTTAAAATTTTAACTGACCGCAATTCGGAAAACCTTCAATTGCAATATTTTTACCTTCGGCCTGATGATGCTAATTATTTATATAAGATAAAAATAAATCTGAAAATTTATGTAGCTATCACACCGTCTTTACAGAATTGATTGAGGATGACAATTAAGTATGGCAGAAACGATAGTTCTTAACGCGTGCCCGTGGAAAATACATATGATTCATAAAACATATATGTATATGCATATTGCATATAGTTATAATGCAGCCGGTATTTATCCGAAGGACGATAAGAGGCCTCGGGCAGATTCTGTCGGTCAGTTAGTGGTTTAGCGATAATTTAAACTCACTAAATCAGAAATGTATTCAAAAGATCGGCGTGAAATTTATAAATTAGCTTGCCCGATAGATTTTTATACTGCGGTATTTATACATTCAAAACCATGTTTGGGTTCAAAGCACTTAATTTTTTTAAATTCAATAAACACTCCTTAAAGTCACTTGAAATCCCTCAAAATCGGTTTAAATGTTGTCAATTCTCTTAAAATCCCTTTTAATTCCCTAAAATTACTGGAAATCTCTTCAAATTCTTTAAGGTGTCTCGAAATTTTCAAAATCTTCTAAAATTTCTTTAAAATGCTTCAATTCTTTTATAGCAGTTCTTTGAAAACATCTTAAAATTCTTTAATATCATTTTAAATCCCTTGAAAAATTTAACGAAATTTTTTAATTACTTTAAAATCTTGGAACTCCTCTGAATTCTTTGGAATTCTTTCAAAATTCTTTAAAATCACTTCACATTATCTTTAATCTCTTTCTTAAAATCCTTAATTCTCTGTAGTCACTTAACAACAATTTTTAATTCCTCTAAAAAGCTTGAAAATTTCGTGAATTATTTTTAAATTCCTTAAACATTCTCAAAAAGCACTTGTTTCGATATAATTACTACCTTTTTTTACAATAGGATTTTTGTTTTCTGCAAATTAACTAGTTAAGTAATCCAATATTGCGGGGCCTGACTTGTAATAGAGATCAAATTTGGCTACTTCTACACAAGAATAGGTGAAATATTTACAATTGATTACTATGTATTTTATTTAATATCAATTACATACTGGCTTATTGAAAAAGTGCTTATGATCGCCAATTGCACATCTTATTTCAACGTTGCAGATACAATTAGAAAATACATTTTAGTATCTATTGCTCACTTACAAGATCTTTTTATGAAAATGACACTGAACAAGTACTGTTATGTTTGACCAAATGAAAGTAAAACTGGCACATGATAATATAGTATCCGATCACAATCATAAATGAAATTAATTTCTACAATTTGCATAAAAGTTTCACTAGAGAATAACATGCAATTAAATCTCGACTGCAATCATATCGGTCACATAAAAATGTCCATAAACATTCGATTGAGGACATCCAGCTGTCAGTCTTGAGGGAGCAAGTCAGCTTAAAGAGAATATCTTCGCAATAAAAAAAATCATGTAATAGCAATGACGTCAATAGCGGAATGTAGGCGCCACGATGCATTCTCCAGAAATCTGACAAACCCGCGACTTAACCTCGCGTCCAAGCTTATGTTCACGTACCGTAAGTATGTAACTTTTACATATGTTTACACAAGTGCACACATATGGGAAGTACGATAAGAACGGTGTTGTGAGCGTTTATTATAAGCCTGATCTCGGCATGAGGTCCATGCCGAGTCGACACCCATCCTTAGAACGCTGTATTTAATTCCTCCTTAAGCTGAGCTTAAGAACTAATGAGACACTCGCTACGGTTTCCGGAAGTAGACGCTGCGAAATTTATTAAGCGACCTCCTCCGGTAGTTAAAACGAACCCGCTAAACCCGGGGTGGGGGGGTGTTTCCAGCCTCGTGTGAAATTCTTCAATTTTGCAATGATCCAGACGCTAATTCCTTGCTGAGTCACTAGTGTCACGGGACATTATAGTTAGGTTTGGGAACGCATCTCACACTGAGAATTATTTGCATATTTGATCAAAATACATCTCAAGAATTTCTTAACATTCACAATCCTTTAAAATCACTATAGAAATCTCATCAAATTCCATGACATCCTTAAAATATCCAAATAATCTTTTAAAAATTAGGAAAATCTCTTAAAATGTTACGATAACGTTCGAAATGAAATCTTTTGAAGTCCCACAATAAAATTCCTTGACAAACTTAACAATTTCTTTTTATCTTTTTAAAATACATTTCAATTACCTGTGCAGGCATTAGCGTATAAATACCCTATTTAAAATCAAGTTCTGACGAGGTCCTGATCGGGATTTCCATTTTCAATAGAAATATTTTTATATATTTAGGCGTTTATGAGGTAACGATACAGTAGTAATATCCACGTTAAAACCATAAATCGGCCTTGTGGGGTCCTTGCCAGTTTCCCAAATCAGGGCCACACTAGAACGTCCAGGAACCCATTAAATCTGCACAGGTATTCAAATGCTCATCAAATTTCGTGAAATCTTTTAAAAGTCATAAAAATCCTGAATTCTCTTTAAATTCCTGTAAATCCCACGAAAACATTTTCTTTTCATTTGGTATTTTCCTCTCTAACAAAAGTGGTGTAATGAAATGCCTTGAAAATCTCACATACATTGACGCTGCAAACTTGATTGGCTTTTGGATGACTTGATTTGTTAGGTTCAATTGTATAGAATCTTCTGAATATTTTTAGAAAAGGACAATAGAGTTCAAAAACGAGAATTTGCTAGTTGCTAGTTATTACAATTTTTCCTTTGCGTATTACATTGTAAAC
Source organism: Synergus laeviventris (assembly GCA_032275145.1). Classification (NCBI taxonomy): domain Eukaryota; kingdom Metazoa; phylum Arthropoda; class Insecta; order Hymenoptera; family Cynipidae; genus Synergus; species Synergus laeviventris. The sequence goes on along the minus strand of JAUESI010000008.1, from coordinate 1,612,042 downwards.
TAAAATACTGTACATATTTAACTCCCGGGAAGCCTTGCCCATTTTCGGAAGCAAACAAATAATAGCAACAGGTGATGGTATCGGTCAGGTGGTAGATGTCGCTAGCCTTACATCATAGTTACATGTCGAAATTTCTAATAGGACAAAGCTTCTTCTATGAGACTCATAGACTGGGACTGCGTGAATCATGTACTAAAATGACGTTGCTGTATATGGCTACGTCATGAATAGGATTTTTGATCCAGTGACGCATTCAATTCTGCAGTCAATGTCATGACATAATTTGATACCGATATAGCGCGCATCTAGACATCTCATCTCACAAAAAGCAAAGTCATGTTACCGGTATGTAATGCAACACGTTGCTATGTAATGACAGCGATATTAAAGACAACACTCGTAATAATATATTGACTTGCTTTGTTTCGGTTCCCAAGGATAAGTCGCTTGATTACGACCATCATCTCGAGATATATGTTAACTGTCCGATGTTAGTTTGCTGAAAACAAATCTTGGTTTTCGATAAGAGGCGAAGATTTTGTCAAAAATCTGTAAATAAATGGGATTTATTCTAAAGTCATTAATTTATCTACCGGTTAGTAATGAACCTTCTTAATATGTAAAGAGTACACGATCTAGCCAAAAGATTATTTCACTACAGATTTGGGATACTGTTTAACCTTGCTGTGGTATAACTTTAAGCATGAAATTCTAAGATTTTTTTATTGGGCCGGATTAAGTTAAACAAGAAATAACAAGATATATATTATATATTGGAATAAATTTACAATTAAAAGACTACATCTTTATTCCAGATATACCGCAATGGCAGAAATCCTCTTTTTTCGCACCTTGGTTCAGGTCATATTTCGTAACTCGAGGAGGAGCGCCAAAGACAAAAAAATGAATTTGGACCACCTCTGCCATCCTACAATCCTCGCAAGAAATTTATGCCTGAACACGAGGATGGCATCGCCGTCGTAACTCAGGTTAGAACAACGAAGTGTATGTTGCAGGTAGCGGTAAATTAGTAGCAGTGGCCACGAATTTGTGTGTGAGGATGGTGGAGAGAGAAGAAGACGACTGAGAGAGAAAGTGAGGGGGAAGTGAAAGAAAGATCGGGTTCATTGGTACCCCTGATACGACTCGCTTGGTTTCAGTAGACCCCCATGGAGTAACCCGGCACTCCTGATTAAAATTACTCCTCTTCTTTCTCTTTCTCTCCCCTTACCCTTCAATTTTTTCTTATCTCTTTTTGCCAAAATCACTAGATCCAGGGTAAATTTATGGAATTGTACCGGTTATTGTTTTAAAAATGAACTCACATAGCAGCTGCAGAGACCATCATTGGATAAGAGGGTAATAAGTAAATCTAGATTATAGAATTAACAGCGAATAACGATGGAGGTGGGGAATCAGTGGTGAATTATAAGACTTTATTCATTTCGATATTTTCAGTGTGTTGTCTAAATTTAGAAATTGCTTAAATTTATCGAGAAAGATGGTCTTGTAATTAAAAAACAATTTTATTTAAGTAATAACCGAAGATATTTAGATAGACGTAAAATAAAAAACCTCATTCTGTAAATTTTGTTCTTAATATAGTCACATACTTTTGAAAAACTTTAATTGAACTTTATGGCTGACATGAAAAATCATGAAAGAGATGAGAATACGTTTTTTGACTTTCACCCTTTTTCTCTTGTGAACATGACTTTAACTCTGAATCTCTGCTGTTCGTCTCGACCGTCAATGACCGGCTGTCGATTACTCAATGACTTATGGTTACCGTGTTTAAACGAAGCTGTACGTACAGCATGACATTAAAAGCTATGATTTCTGAGTGCGTGGGTTCGTGTGAAATGTGACCTAAGTTCTTTTGAAACAAACTGATGGGTTCTTTCGCCTCATATCGCCGGACAAACAACGTGTGTCGCAAGTATCGAATTCTTTCAGTCTGTTCGATTTTCATCCTGAATTGAAGATCTGTATTCTTGAATGATTTATCATGATTACCTCTCAGGTCGAATAGGTATTATTTAATTTGTACCGACCTCAGACTGACTATAATTCCACAAGGTGTCTCATTCGTTAAGTGGGAGAAAAGGAAACACGAATGATACACTCTGGAGTGACAACCAGTCCTTGTGATACAAAGAATGCAGAAGGTCGTCAACATTGTGAAAATATGAGAAAATATTTTATGAAGTTTATCGATATCGAGGCAAGCTTCAGTCTATAAAAATTCTGGAAAGAGTGAAATGATTGCATCGATTGTTATAAAATATTAGGGTTTTCAGTAGAAATGTCAGTTTAGGTCAGACATTGAGGTGTAAAATGAGCACCAATAACCTTACGAAAAATTGTATATACCTGCATATTATCGTGGTTTCGTTTATTTTATTTGTTTCGCCAACTGCGATATTTATTTATTATTGATTGTTGTGCGTGTGAATGTATGCATTTTATGAAATTTATTTTTGAAAAAGTCTTGTTTATGTCTCACATTTGTTCCAGGACAAAAGTCAAAAGTTATTATCAACCACATTACCAACACCAATGCTACATAAGCTGTCATCAGGGCCATATCAAACTGAATAACTTCAAGAAATCCAACAAATGCTGCACTTAGGGAGGGAAAAAAAGAAGAGATCACTCAAGAGGAGGATATCTCTGGTTGTGTAGGATGAAGTCTTCCCGGGGAAGACCATTATCGTTATGATCGCGGTCGAAGATGCCACCTCGTGATTACCGTATCGGCCAACGATCGACGGCGACAGGACTCGCCATTATGCGATCGACACCTCCTGGGACACGTTCGCGCCGTAAATCATTGGTTAAACGGAAAACCCCTTCTTGCTTGCGCCGGTACATTTGCAGGTACCAAAGTACACACGTATATTTACGTTGAACAGCACGTCGTGTGTCGACGAGGAACTGAACGAGCATCTGAACTGGACACCAACCTAGGCACCCATATACTTATTGCAACGGTGCTTCTTTCTGTTTCGAGTCGAAAAGAGGCACGTCTCTTCCGGGAGAAACGATAGATTGGTGGGTCGATGAGATGTAACTTGCATACCTACAGATAAGGGTGCAGGAATTTTCAGGAAGCAAACAAACCTCAGGTAGTGAACGTCAATCTCAAGGAAGTGACCGCTCAACAGATCCAATGGCATGAGTGTGGGCTCGGATTGAATATAAAGGAAGTTCTTACTGCAATTCAAAAGAGATCTTTTTTCTCCACATTATACCCTTTTAGGTACTTCTTTTCAAACACATACTTTCTACAAAACTTGATTACAAAGCTTTAGAGAGCAAGATGTCATTAGCCATACATTTTATTTATACAATAATATCATCTGCAGATAGATTGTTATATTTTTTGTCAACATACTTAAAATTCTTATACATATTAAGTGAATCGCGGTCATTAAAGGCAGCTCCGGTTTTCTAACCCAATTTGCATATCTTGCCACTTCGTTTGTCGCTTCCATTTGGGTGGTCCAACTGAATCCTAGATAAAGAAAGACGGGTGCTGGTCTTAACGAGCCTAATTTATTAAACCGATCTCGATACCTCCTGCAATATGTAACCCTTCGTAAATGCGTTCTCTTTTTATGTCTGGACACCTACGTGCCTTCACTTGGATTTTTAAACTTTACGACCTCGTCCTGATTACACGAGGTGAGTGATCTCTAAACTTCCTGACTCTTAAGAAATTGTAAAACCTCCTTTTCGAAATCAAAACAAACTACTGTACTCTCACAATCTGAAATAGTAAGAAGTTAATACTGAAATAGTGTCGATTCGTTTACCAATTCACTATTTCATTATTATAACTTCTTACTAATTCAGATTGAGAGAGTACATTTAACTTCTCTCGTTTCAAAATTAATTAAAGAATCAGAAAATTCTCCACAAAACAATCTGTTTCCTAACTCTGCATGTTTTAGGAAGATGACTGATATAAATCATCTAGAAAAAATATACCTCGTAACATTTTAACATCTCTTTTGATCAGAATTTTGGACCATCGATATATTTCTTCAGGCTACATTCCTCCTCTCCCAAAATTCAATTTAATTTACGAGAAGTAGGTTTTCGTATGAAATTCGATTACCAATCGATATCGCCGGTAGTCTTTTACAAATTCTTTCTTTCTCTTTCCACTTCTACCTTTGAATGCACATCCTGAGCTAATCAAGACTCGCGATTAACCGATTACCCTAATTAGACGTTAGGGAACCGTATCATGATCGAAATTTGCGTCACGCGGATTTATCGTCCTCTCACCCGCAGCGGCAATATTTCTCAACTTGAGCAATTCAATATTTTATCTTTGATTTATTTTTAAAGCTAGAGAATTCGTTCTTAATTAAAATTATTACACCATTCTAAAAATCCAATTCTTTGATCCATGTTTCTCAAAATATGTAAAATCTGACCTGACTTTAATGTGATCTTGGATCATTTAATATTTATACATTCTAATATCGAGTTTCTCAGGACAGATTTGTTTCAAGCACCTCAAAATTACCTAATATCATATTACAAGTATAATTTTCAAACATCCTACATGGGGCGTTATTAATTAACGCTTCATTACCTTTATTATTAATCCATTTACATAATAATTAGTATAAAAGAGAAAATTAGATGTTACTTTCTTTCAAAGACTCCTTATATACAAAACGCTTTTTTAATGAATTAAAAACACCTTTAGACCGATCCAGATAAAGCAGCAAAATCCGCACGTGTCTCTTCGAAATTCCATCGTCAATTAATCCGTATGCAAATTTGACGTCGATTACCAGGTTTGAATCATTTTTAGAAGAATCTGGTTTCGCACCATCCATCCATTCATTCACTTTTTCTTTTTTGTCCTACTGAATAAATTTATTTCATTATAATTTATTCTACTGCGTCTAAAATACACGTTTCGCAATAAAATAAAAAATTCCTATAGAGTTCAAGTCAGGACAAAATATCACGCTCAATAATAAAGAAGGATTTCTATATTAAAATTAGGCCTACAGGAAAATAAAATAAAACTCTATTATATCTATATTATTTAAAGCAAAAAAATATTTATTATTGCGAGCGTAAAATTAGTGAAACTAAATTACTCTTATGTAAAGTATCATATACCCATAATCCTGTTTTTAGAGCGTGATTTTCATTTGTAGAGTAACATAATTTTTTGCGTAAAAAATAATGTTAATATGTGTGCTATTGAATTATCAAAGTATAAGAAATCTTAAGTGATACTTTGAGCATAAATCTGTTTCCAGAGATATCTACTTCAACGAATCTGTATCTTTCTAGTTAAATCCATTGAATATGGAAACACTTTAAAGAACCTGAGGGACGTTTAATGCGACTATCACCTCTATAAAAAGTCAAATTACTAGTCGGCGGGGCTATCGAACATGGACATTCGAGAACATAAATTTTGGTGCTCTCGCAATGTGAGACCCGGCTCTTAGCGATTATATGGGAGCTCTACATACAAAGTTGGGGGATACGATACTCCAATTCCAGTTTCACCGAATTATCATAACGACCAGCGCAGTAGATGGAGGTCGATTTCTAATTCCCTCGCGTCGCTCCAAGCGTTTCAATAAATTTAGTACTTTACGCGCTGCTTGCTTGGTTTTTACGATCCGCCCATGGGTGCCACGCTCATATGGGAACTGAAGAAGAATCGCCGCATGTTCCGTTCAGTTTCGAGTATCAAACCATGAGATTTCACAATCAGGATCGCTCTTTGGATTCCATTAGATCGTTTGTCTTCCCTCGCTTCTTAAAACCTTCACATAAAAAGAAACTAACGATCAATTTGACAGGTGCGACTAAGTTAAATGCTATCAATAAAAAAGGTCTCTGTTCCAAAACGCGTTCGAATTCCCCTGAAAGGAAACTGAACCCCATTAAAGAATTTATCGATTTCACAAAATAAGAGATTTTTATTCAAAACTTCATATCTTTGTAGCACCAGCAATCATCATTAGACCGCGATAAGTTTCCGGTTTCACAGGTCAGAATACTTCTATTCTATCGGACAAAATAACAAAAAAATATACCGAGAATATAACTCTAGTAGGTTTCCATCTAAACCATAAACTCCCATATTTCCATTTACATACCATTATAGAACAATGACATTTGAATATATATATTATAAAATCGATCTAATATATAATTTTATTATTATATTATAATAATTATTTTATTTTGTTTTAATTACCATTAACTTAGCAACAATACAAGAACATTTTTATTGATATCGATCTGTATTGCATAAGATAATTTTTAATTTACTAACTCACGTGTTCATTCACATCTACATTTGCTCCTACGCTATTTTTATTCCTTGATATTTCTTGGGAAGAATCGGGTTCTTTAATGGGTGGGGGGGGGGAGATGAAGCGGGAAGCAGGGGGCCCTATACTGACCGTGTTAAAAAATTATTGCTGTCAACGTAAAGAAAAATATTCATGTTTAAAAAGTAGGTAGATTGAGATACTTGCTTATAAATATTGAATAAAATTGAGTTTAAAATGCTTCTAATTATGAATTTCCATTTTTAAGTTATTTTTCACGAGTTTCAACAGGTTGAAGACCATCAGAGCCGCCAGTGAAAAGGAATTCAATTATATTTGAATTCTCCGCTATGATTATTGGATCATGTTTTCTGCCACCTTACCCCATTCATATTATTACATATTCATATACTCTATTGCGCTGTTGCCGTTATTCCTTCGCGTTCATTACTTTTCGGCCTTTCCGGACAAGTTTTGCATTTTTTCTCTCATATTTCGATTGTAAAAGTATGAATGACAGTATTTCCCATAAGAACCTATGTTAAATAATTGAAATTTCAACACGGATTTTATCTTATCATTTTATCTTAGCACCCGATCCTCCTTAAAATTTAAAGTGCATTCTTTTGAATGATGTACCACTACATGCAATGTGTACGAAATGTTATAACCGACATGAAAGTATGTTTAATTTTGAATTAAAATCAAGGAATCAATTATTTTTAAAATAAATAAATAGAAGGCAGTGTAATGGTTCTTCCTCGATTTTCATAAGATCTTGGATAAGAGTCGGATTCGTTGTCAGATTATCGAGGAAATTAATGTCAACGACGACACTAACGTTTATAAGGACAACAACGTCAAAAAGGAAGACAAGAACGACGAGCTTCGTGCACTATCATTTTTCTGCGTCGATATATCGGCGATAATTGCCTAAGAGAACCCAGTAGATTCTTCAGGCGATAACTAAAGCACTTGGATGATACAATCTAATTTATATTGGACACGATCCAGGTGTATATATATATATACGTTGACATATAGACTCGAAACATTAAATGACTTCAGGATGCCTAATGTGGGAATATTGCGTTAATTAATATTTTATTTTAATCTA